>CAKALG010043424.1:0-10489 GCA_916700815.1 Helicolenus hilgendorfi
AATACACACTCTTCGTGCAACTAACAGAAGCACATGGCTAATTATTATGCAGAATGGCATCATCGGACCTTCACATCTCCTTGCCTTGAATGCCTTCGTTGGGTTGGTTGGTTAGGTTTAGGCATGAGGAGTGAAATTAGTCCAGGTTTAGGGTAAGAATATGTAAGCCAATCAGAGGCAGAGTAGGGCGGGTCATGCCTTAGCCATGGTAGGAAAAAACTAAAACGAAGGTCCGATGACGCCGTTTTGCATAATAATTAGCCATGTGCTTCTGTTCGGGATAAGGGGCTGTCAGGACATTTTTCAGACTATTGGGGTTTTGGATTAACAGGCCGTTGGAAATGGCATTTCACTGGTAGTTAAAGGAGAGACAGACAGAGACAAATCATTTTTTGAAGCTCTGAAGCTATACGATGCCTTTGTGTTTCCTACTGGGATGAACTCACAACAGCAACGGGTCTGATCCTTCTTTCTCTTCCCGGCTGATAAAAAGACCAGGAGTCTCTGGATGAAACACATCAGGTCAGATAACGTTACATCTGTGACTGGAACATAGCTAAGTTAGTGTTGTAGTGTTGGTGAAGTATGTTGTGCAAGATGAGAGATGTAGTTCACGGAGCAGTTACAAACTAAACTAAATTACACTATGACAAACTGAGACTTTCTGAATTTGCAAAATTATCTTTTGAATTGACAAACATCATATGTGTGATTCATGGTGCAATTCAAACAGGTTCAAAAAAATGATTGGTCTCTCGTCGCTGACTACCGTACATATTTTATCCGAAATAAGGTCCCTAGGGGTCCACCGAAAGGACCGGGAAGGTCTGATGATGTAATTTTGCATCATAAGTAGCCATGTGCTTCTGTTCAGGATAACGGGCTGTCTGGACATTCGGCGGACTATTGGGATTGGTAAATATAGACATAACATAGATTGAATAATGTTAATTAGTGTGCTGTAGAGGTGCTGGAAGGCAGATTCTCTTTATTTGTTCCACAGCTCTGTAAGTTAACCCCCCACCACCACCACTAGATCAGCACACTCATCACCTACTCCTCACCTCGAACCCCATCGTTCTCCTGTTACCCCACCGCCCCCCATCCTCTTGATAATCTGGGACAGATGATGCAGAGTGTGTGGCACGAGCACCGCCTGCAGCAGCATAGAACCCCCCCCCCCTTCCCGCTGACTCTCAGCTGTACGCATACAGAGGCACTTCACCAAAACATGAATTATGGATCATATGAAAATGAATAATGAAAGGAAGATAATATACATAGCTGGTGCTGGAAGCTGTGCAACTATGAAGAAGCAGGGAGAGATGAATCATTCCAGAGAGGTAATGACTAGATCTGACACAATGTTCATGATGCCAACGTGTTTGCCATCAAACGCACTCATCGCATTCAGTAAAGAAATTGTAATAATTTGAATCTCTGTGTGATCATCTTTAATATATCTCACTCTGAGGCCCTGTCTATGGAGCCTGAGGCTGACCATGAATCAGATGCTCTCATGGTGATTATGATATCATTCTCAAATCAAAAGTATCTCTTTAATCCTCAATATCAATTTTAAAACTGATCCAGCTGAAAGTGTTTCTTTAGTACGGGGAGAACTGGACCAGTTTTCTATATTCTGATTGTGAATACGAGGATAAATAGAGCAAACAATCCACCATCAGAGAAGCTGGATGTGTGTAGTCAGATAAAAGACAGTAGGAAACCGGAGATAGTGGCGCAAATAAAGTGAACAAATTATTTGCAAAATGGGAAAAGTTGATATGGTGAGAGGCCAGAGGTCAAAGGTCAAAGGATGGAGATGAGACGTGGAGGAAAAGTTATTAAGTTAACAGCACAACAGAATCCCTTCTATACCAGTGTTCAACAAAGACATAAACAATCACATGAATAAATTGTTTAAAATATATGAATGAACCACGAGATTGTGAAACCGTTCACTACTTAGAACTCATTATGAAATGTTATGTCACCACTTATGTTCATAAGAGCAGAGTTCTGTTGGAATTTCAGTTTTGTGATTGAAATTTGTATTTTAATATATCCCTTTTCAAAAGACTGTGTTTATCTCATGATGACTTTTTCAGGTCACATTTTATTTAATAATGTCACTTTCAATAACAGTGCCCCTTCACCTTTCAGCCAATCACATGCTCCAGCCTCTCTTAAAGGGGCCCTATGAAGTTTTCTTGTAAACAAACCAAAGTTAAGCTAACTACAAGCGTTTCTCACCAAAATTCACGGTGAGTGTCCTTGAGCCCTAAAAACATGTATGAACTCTTCCTCATGAAGCATTTACAAGGTTGAACATTTATACAACATATATATAAAAATTGTTTCTTTTCGATGTTTGCTAGCTTGCCGTTTTTATTTTATTTATTAGGAGCTTTTTCTAACTTGGTGTCGCTGCATCATGCGCTGCCGTCTTAACGTGACACGACCGTGCGACGTAAGCATGTAAAACATCAAATGTGAAGTCTTTGCATGCAGAGCTGTTGTAATGTGTGATTGTAATGATTTATGTCATACTTTAAAATATGTCCTGGCTTAGTGGGATAATCCAGAAACACACACTGGCGTGCCCTGAGTTCCTGCCCTGCTGCAACGTTTACTTCCTACAGTAACCCTACATACATGTAACCCCCTTGTCCTGGTCTATGAGTCAACCATAAGGTTCCAGCTGTAACCTGCTACTTGATATTAATCATGGATTTCCCTTGAATTTCCCCTGAAGTATTCTAGGTAAACGTGTTTCTTGTTCCAACACCTCATTGCTGCTTATCACAGGGTAAATGTTTTTTAACTGTTTTTTTTAACTGATTCAACCTGACCGAGTGCTCATGTTACTGTCATCTTGTATTTCAGTTCACAGTATGTAAAGTCTAAAATGGGGAGAGTACAGAACACAAATGAGCTGTTGTTAGGCACAGGAGTTCCTCAAAAATAAATATGTATTTTAAAAGATTTCACCCAGATTATTGACTTTAAAAACCTCCTTTTCACAAAAGTCCTATATGTTTATAAACAGTATAATGCTTATGAGAGAAATATTCAAACCCATGATGAGTTTTAATGGCTGCACCTTTACATCAAATGGAAGTACAACACTGTAACACTGGTAAAAGATTGTTAATCCAACTGTAGAAAATCCCCTCCCACTCTGAGCTTCCTCTACCTGCCTCTCTGCTTCCTTGATGTGAAGCTCCGACCTTCCCATTGGTGGACGACCTGCTCTACCTCCGAGCCTCTGTTGTGCTGTTAGCTACTATGACCCACAAGCTAACGGTCAAGTGTGGTTTTATATGATGGGCAGAGTCTGTGATCACATTTGATAGGATAAATTAATGTATAGGCTCAGTAGTTCTGGAGGAGTTTTAAAGAATATTGTAATGTTTTACAGGAAGAGACATTTTAATACATAAATATTCCAAAAATATATGTTCTACAATATATTTGACATATTCCAAGAGATCATTTGATTTTGATTAACACAGGGACACTGGATTAGTTCAGTTCAGTTCAGCCTTTACATAGAAACACTCAGAATCATCCCCAGCCAAATAGTGACTGGCTGACCAACATTCATCCGTCTGTTGTTGTCCAAAGAAGAAAAAATCATTAGCACCAATTACGTAAATCAGGAGCTGATTCATTCACGTCACGTTTGCTAGAGGCCGTGGGCAATTCTGGCGCCTGAACAAAACAGGCAGAGGTGACAGAGGAGAGCACAGGCTTGTAGATTAATCGGTATTAAGTTAATTAGGGCGTAGCTGGGAACCCCGTTGGGTCGGGACCCCGTATTGTGTCCACAGGTGATCCATCCTGGGAACTGAACCCTCGCTGACACACAGAGGAAGGCTCACAGCTTTCAGGGCATTAACAAAACCGACCCTTCGCTGCCACGGTAACCAACCAACACAACGGAGCTGAAAACGACCCCACAGGAATACTAAGAGAGCAAAGAGAAACAATAAACAGCTAGTCTGGAGACTAACTAAGTCCAATGAGTGTTGAACTGGAGTATTTGAGGTGTTGTAGTCATTTCATGTCATCATGTTTCATATCCTTTACCTGCTGTACATGGACTTCACTCTGGGTTAAGGTGTTGAGAGAGGAAAGAAGGAGAGGTGAGAGAAAAGAGTTATTCTGTAAACTTGGCATTCCACCTTTAACCTTGTTGTTTTGACTAGTCAGACTGACAGTTTTTCAATGAGTCTACTTCATTAAATGAAGGATTACCTGGTAGTAACTAGAGTCTCCTGATTTCCCTCATCAGTTTCCGGGGTAAGGGTTTAAGAGAGACCAGGGGGGAACGTAGATTGAAGTTCTTGCCACCTCTCCTAGGCTACCCCAACCATCACTGCTTGATATTGTTCTCCCGATTCAATGCCTCTATGGTGTAGAAAGAAACTAGAAGCAATTGTTGTTCCGACTAGAAAGACCAGTGTGTAGCATTTAGGGGGATCTATTGGCAGAAATGGAATATAATATTAATAGCTATGTTTTCTTTAGTCTATAATCACCTGATAATAAGAATGGTTATGTTTTCATATCTCCATAGGGAGCGGGTCCTCTTCACGGAGTCCACCATGTTGCTCCTCCATATTTCTACAGTAGCCCAGAACGGACAAACCAAACAGTGTTAACTTTTCATAGGTCATGTATAGAAGGAAGCCCACAAACCATGAAATCTGATCTTTAGATCTGCAAAAACTCTTGCGAGACTTGACCTATCCTCACTTACTATTCAAGATCAATGCCAGACCTTAACAATCTCGCAAGAGTTTCCACAGTTTGCTGGCTCCCTTCTAGCCAACACCCCTTTTCCTGCTTAGGCTGGAGTCGATAACGTTACTCACTCCCATCGTCGCTGTCACCGCCACCGCTCTCTCTTGCTTCACTACTCACTTCCCACGTACACACACTACGCACCGTGACCTATGCTACTCTAGAGAGGGCCATTCACGTTATAAAAAGTTAATTCAAAGTCTAAAATTGAAGTGAATGTGTATAAAAAGAATTGGTTTATTTCCTCAATAGGCTGTTTAATAAAATCCACACACATCCTCACAGTGAGGAAACTGTCCTCTTATTGACCTCAGTTGAAACGCTCTTCAGGTTGAAACATCATATATCATTAATACACTTATAATATTGCTGCCATGATTCAAAAATATAGCAGTGGGTAGAGGAGAAATCTGATTACTGAACAGCTTTACACTAACCTGGTTATTCAGTGAATGTAAATGTGGTCTTGGATTTCCTCCCATAACTTGATTTCTCCAAATAATCTGATTGTCTTGTGTGCATACAGACATGGTGACTGAAGAACAGTGTTGTTCTTCTTCACAAGGGCACAAAGATTATCCCAGTTTTCCTGAATGAGGGGAAATGCTAAAACTTCAAACAGAGGGTGAGACACCATGCCCAGTGGAAACATGACAGGGACAATGTTATCACATCTTCCCAGACCTCTGCTTTAGAAACGTCCTATCAGAGGAGGAACTGAGAGGAGGCGAGAGAGGGAGAGCACGCAAACAAACTCACTGCTGATTAGGCACTTTATCCAGGTCAGCATCAGACAGACCAACAGTGGAAGTCTTTCATCGGGTGGATGGACATATGGAAGGTGACTTGATAATTATAATGTGTGCCGAGCGTTACCGAACAACCAACTGATTAACAAGATTTCTAATCTGCACTTCCAATCTGGAAAGATGCACAGTATCCCAAAATGTGTTCAAAAGAAAATTCCAGGTAGTTTTAATCCCCAAACTTCAAACGTTCATCTGATGAATACTCTACAGGAAGTACCCACTTCATTATATGCCAGGGTGTTGGGAAGGAGACTGAGGCCTATTGATGAACCTCAGATTCAGGAGGAGCCATGTGAATTTCATCCTGGTCATGAAACAGTGGACCAGCTCTTTACCCTTTGCCAGGATACCAGAGGGGTCATCGGAGTTTGCCCATCTACTTTATATTGATTTAGGGACTTGGAAAGGGTTCAGTCTTTGTACAACCGGAGTGAGAGGTGTGAGAGGAAGTGCAGTGTGATCTCTATGGCGTCAGCGTTGTGCCTTTTCATCGATTGCGGCTGTGATTTTCATTGACAGGATCTCAGCAAAGCTGAGGCGTCGGGAGTGTCCGGTATGGTGGGTTCAGGATTGCTGGCTTAATCAAACCGCGATCCCCCCCACTGCACACTGGGAAGCTTTGCAGCGGATTGTGAAGCGACAGAGCACCGGACTGCCTTGGTAATGAGGGGTCATCACCCAAAGATCCTTACCACAGCGATGAGATCACGTATACAAGCAGCCTTGCAGGGTGGCTGGGTTCACCCTTAACTGTGGTAGTTCAGACAGAACATGTCTGAGTCAATATTAGAAGTGGCGCAATTGCATACAAAGTCAATGGACAGACGCGATAAGACATGAATTCGCCAGGGACGGCACGAATTGAGCATCAGCACGATTTGAAAATGTCTCAACTCTCGACCAGAGTGAGAAATTTGCACATATATGGGGCTTTATGATTTCTGTCTGGACACACAGAGATAGGGTGAGGAGCTCCGATGTCCACAGGGAGCTCTGAGTAGGACCGCTGCTCCCTTTCGTTGAAAGAGGTCAGTTGAGGTGGTCCAGACATCCAGCCTCCGGGTTGACTTCCTGTCAATGTATTCTGAGCATGTCCAACTCCCAGAACATGCAGGAGGGATTGTATATCCCATCTGGCCTGGGAACACCTCCAGATCTCCCAGGAAGATCTTGAGGATGTGGCTAGGTAGAAGAGTGTATATGCTGCCACCGACACCCGTGGAAGATAGATGGATGATATATAGAATTATGCTGAAATGATGAGCACTCTGCGTTCACTGCAGTGAATGATCAAATAATGTAGAAATGTAGGCTGTACGTTTGGTTACTATTATGGATTATGCATGCAGAGGGAGCACTCCGTCACAGCCACTTCCCTTTCATCCTTAGTCATGCATCGGCGTTCTCTTTGAGGGGGTGCCAATAAGGGGGCGAGGGCCCACCGATACAACACAAAGCAGCAGAGCAGAATATGGCAGGAGAGATTGGGAAGAGGAATGACGAGGAGAAGGGGAGAAGAGGAGGAGGAGCACCATCGTTAGCATGGGAGCGTTGGGAGTATGACCCAGTTACGCACAATGCCTCCAGGGTGGAAGCAGAGGGGACAGAAAATCGTGCAAACTCACTTATACCAACACACACACGATCTCAGCCATATTCTGCCGAGGTCGCCCCAAGTTCTCTAGAAGACGCCAAGGCCAAATACAAGCTCGGACATGATGAGGTTTAGGCAGCGCCGGATAGAGCCAGGCACGATTCTGAGGCTTTTCACCCACACAGAGCACGAGGCCGAGCGCTGACAGAAAGATCTGAGGCCACACACCATCACACTGGGTGACCTACATTCACCATGTTAGAGGAATTAAGAGCTTGTTGCAGACGCAATTCTCGTGACTGACAAGCAGACAGCGAGTCCCGTCTCCCTCTGTCTCTCTGCCCTGCGGTTTCCCCTCAGCTGAGTAAGCTGTAGCACTCTTTATGTATGCTGTATATGGAGAGATGAAAGAGAAACTTGAGAGAATTAAAACTTGCAAAGCACAGTGGAACCACAAGAAGCGAGTCACTTTTCCTGCGGGGTAAAACTGAACTGAATTCATTAAAATAATGTGACGACAAAATGGAGATGATGAGGATGACAAAGCACTCTCCTTGACACTTCTCTCCCATCAATACCGAGAGGCATCAGTGTCGCTGTCAGCGGGCTGAATCACACTTTTGTCAGGATGTCAGATGGGAAACATGTTTGAGTAGGCCGCCGAGAGCTCTGCCGTTAGGGCGGTTTTTAAGGAGGCGTATCTCGGTTAACGTGCCAGATTGACTCCAGGCTGACACTCGGAGGGGCCGATCCTCTCCCTTTAATCCTCATTTCTGCTGCTTCATTGTTATAAAAAGGGACAATGGGCGAGCACTGAACAAAGGAGAGATGACGGATGGCAAACGTTTCCTCAAGAGAGAGAGAGAAACATCTCCAATTCTAATGGGACAGCAGAGGGCGGCTGGGGGTCAGAGTGGGGTGAAGCCCTGCAGGGGATTAAGGACAAAGTGTGCGTGGAGGAGGAGGGGAGAAAGGGGCAGATTTGGGGTTATTTGCACCGTCACGGTCCTCACCTAATTTCCATAAATGAATGAGGGACGCGTGCCCTACTGTGTTTGTGTTGTACTGGCAGCTGCCGTCTTTTTCGCTAGATGTCAGCGAGGGAGTAGCTTCAACACATTTATTTCTGTCTGGAGAGAAAAACGCATGAGGTTGCTTTGGATGCATTTCTGGAAAATGTGCTGCACACTAATCGTGTTCCGTGTTTCTTTGCTTCAGATGCTTTTCCAGAAATGAAAAGTGAAACCCGGCTGGTCGGCAGAATGTGGCTCGTTACTATAATGATACTGACAGACAACGGCTCTCACAAGAAGCCTCTGTATTAACCATTAAACCCATGCAGAAAAACAGGACGGCAATGAACTTTATCATTAGTTCATGCATTTTGAAACAATCTAACCTATCCAGTTAAAAGTTATTAACTTTGATAGATAATTGAAGCTATTACACATATTTCCACTATGAATTGTTATACTTCCAATAGCAGATATACGGCAGGACTAAAAGACCCTGATGATGTCTTATTTGACAATCATTATTCACAAATAATTCTAATTCTACAGTAGTTAAGCAGTGTTGAAACACACGACCTGAATGCTGGTAATTACTGTGCATGCTTGGTTCAGTGAAATATGGACCAGTTTCAGCAAGATAAAGACTTCATTTCAGTTTCAACTGACAAATATAGCCGTTTTTTTTAGGGGTTTTTTCCTATTGTGTTGCATCCAAGGAGATCTTCTGTCTGCTACTGCCTCAAATGTTTGTCTGGTGCTGCCATCTAATGGATGTGTTTGGTATCTCCAACTAAAGCAACAGACACATAGTAAAGGGTCAGTCCACAGTTTCTCATTTACACCTTGTGGTATCTAGCCATGCAGATAGCTTTATTTATTTACTTCAGACTGCTTATTGTTTTAGTTTTATGGGCTGCGTTCGAATAGTCAAAAAATGACGTCCTAACGTCTTTTCCTAACCACTTTTCCTTGACCTCGATGGAAAACGTCATGAGGTCAAGGAAAGATGAGAAGGAGAATTCATATGGACTTCGGGAAAAGACAACCACGGTGTTAAGAGAATCCGACTGCACTTTACCAGGCTCCGTAATTATCATGCGACGACAGCGGATGTTGGTGACGTGAGTCAGTGGTGGAACTACAATGTTCTGAAGATGGACTACAACAGGCACTGCTTCCCCTGTGTGTTGTTAAATAGGTCTTTCAATGACAGACTGCTTCACCCGCTGTGTGTGAAGAGAGATACCGCAGGTCCTGCTGGAACACTTTATCAACATATAATAAAGGATTATCTGACCTAATGTGGACAACCGGTGAAAAATATCACTTCATTACTTTTACATTTATTGAAATAAATAAAGGAATATATATGATAAATATTGAGTTAATTGTTCAAGTTATGGAGAAGAGGAACGATCATATACTTTCTCCAATTTCTTTCCGGACATGTAATATTTATTCATGTTGATTATTTGTTAATTGATTGATTGTTTACTGTACTACATTTTATTTGTTATTCTTGTTTTACTTTTTAACTGAGGTATTTGTTACATGTACGATAATTCATTAACCCTCTTGTTGTCCTCGGGTCATATTTGACCCGTTTTCAAACTTCATTATATCATAAATATGGATTTCTTTAATCTAATTGTCCCAAAATAGCATAGATGGTTGCCTACTCAAAACAATATTCTGGCTAAAAGTTTACATACACCAGTATGTGATAATACATCAACATTATGTTCCTCTGATAATAACTTTGGTCAAAATAATTCACAATATCTGCTTTTTTTTAGGTAGAATTTAACGGAAATTAGGTTTATTAACCTTAATTTCGACCAAAAAAAAGTGTAAAATTTAATAATTAGGAATCAAGTTGGCTAAAAAGGTGTAACACAGAATTGGGTGATAGTTTATACTGTATGTTTAATAAAAAGTCAAACTAGACCGGGTTAATTTTGACCCTGGAAGACAAAAGTTGCACGGTCGACGGGAAGACAACAGGAGGGTTAAAATTAAAGTGAAATGAAATGGTTGTCACTGTCTGCTCATATTAAACATGAATCCTAATTAGTGTATGAGCGTATGAAAATAATATGCAAGATAAGCATATCATTTGTTATCAGGAACGGCCGAATGGTGCGTCGCTTTAAATGCTCGCAAGGAATTGTGGGATGTTATTCTCTAATTTCTTTTAGTAAAGAATGGTCCAGTGTATCCTATGCTAAAGGAGATAACAAAGGAAGCATTGAAGCTCTTTT
>CAKALG010043430.1:0-22864 GCA_916700815.1 Helicolenus hilgendorfi
AACTTTTGGGTGAATTTAGGAGAAATCTACAGACACAAATAGACAAAATGTAATAAAATAAACACCTAAATGTGTATTTTGGATGTTTTCTTTCCACTAGTCTGAAAGAAGAAGACATGGTATGGAAGTAAAATAGCCCCAAATCTCAAAACTGACCAGTGCATGATCTGAAATAGAAAAATGAATGGTCTACATAAAGGAAATAATAAACTCTTAAAGACTTACGTGTCTGTTGACAGTCGGTGATCGGCAGTAAGAAGTCAGCTGGTCTTCTGAATTCTGTTGTACTTTACCACAAGTGAGCTGCCTTTATATACAGAACAGAGATGCTCTGGCTCATTGCGCAATCACTACCTGTAAGGACTCATCTTCCAAAGAAATTCATACATAGCCAAAAGCTGCCTTTCCCACACTTTGGGTGTGTTTATTGTGACTATTTCCTCATTTCAACGTCAATGCAGCCAAAAGGTTCAATCTGGATAAAACATAATATCTTAATATGTTTAATCATGTCTTTAGGGTGAACAGGTCCAACCATCCATTCAGAACTATAGCGAAGAAAAGCAATGCACTGTAATTCATATATATCCCACAAAAACAATTTGTATGTAATCAATTAGTATAAAGAGAGACAAATGCCATGAAGAGAGGAGGTTGCGGTGGATGGGTATTGTATTTTAATATTTAACTTATTGTATTGTAATATTTTAACTTTTATGCGTGTCTAAAAACCGCTATGAAAACACGCTGCAAGAGAGGAGCAAACCCTAACTCTTTCCCATTAGAAAGTTTTAATCTGGGGTTCACGAGTAATAAAAGCAAAAGATTTTCACTTTATTTTGAGTCCAAAATGTCCCTTTTAGCAGTCTGATAAATATGGACCCTGGTTTGTCAGCATGATGGGAATAAGATGATGAAAACACATGAAAACACTCAAAATTAAATTTCTACTGTGTAGAAACTGAAGCAAACACACTTAATATGCAAAGCTCTCAGAATAAAGTGATACAGAGCCTTAATATTCAATCATTCATTAACATCGTTGAACAACAGCCATTGGAAATAGTTTGATTTCATTGAGTTTAACAGTAGAACCAATATACCATTGATACTTTCTGATATTACCGGCAGTATTACTGTGATATAATAATCACATTGTTTTATATAGAAAAAGAGAACTAACTGTTGCAATTGTCCTCCCAGTTGGTCAGTCCTTGTGCAATAGTTAACTGTGAAGAGTCATATTCCAAAGAATTTTTCTATTTCCAAATACCACATCAAAGGTCAAACAGGTGGCTATTAACAGGCTGGTTATGTACAGACAAACACTTAACCTAACGTGAATCAATCAAATGTGTATAGAAGTCTGGATAAGCAATATCCGGCCACTACAATCAACCTTCATTTATTATGGTATCGCGAACGCTTAGGTTCAGGCAAGGTCACAAAATAATTATTAGACATGCATATTAAACAAACATTTGTATGACAAGAGATGAATGCAAAATTACAATCCAAACACACGTGAAATTGCATTGAAGTCAATGGGATCTTTGGTTTTCTATCCCCCAAAAGGGGGCGTCTTGACTTTTTGCGAAGTACCCGTATGTTCCGGTCTGATGTATCGAACATGCATGTGTCCCAGAGAAACTGACACCATTTTGCAAAAAGTAGAAAAACTCAAAAGGTTTAATACGTATCACCTGGAAGGAACCAGTTTGGTTCAATAATGTGCAGTAAATGAAACAACTAGTTAGAGAAGCAAAAGTCCTACATTGCAAACAGAATGATATCCACAATTATATGAATGGATTTGAAGATAGATAACTGACATGTCAATCATGGCTGTTTCATCCGCTGAATAATAATAAGCAACTTTGGGTTGAAGAAAAATCTGTTTCCATCACATCATCTGTGCTTTCCTGAATAACGTATTCAGATTTGGGTACATCTCTAATATAAATGCACTCGTCTTAACTTTTGTTTCATATGCTGTGGTGTTCATTACGACAGTTACCCTCTCTTTATCCACACGGAGGATATTTATTTCATTCTAAACATATATTTAGACAAGATTGAATTACAATAAAAATGTAGAGCGTGGTTTGGGAGTATGCTTGGTGTTTGGCAGGACTTTGAGGAAGTGTATATCGAGAAAATAAATTCTGATATATTCAGTTCCTTGTAAGCCATACATGCTTTGAATAAAATCACAAGGGCATATTGTGCTTGGCAGGACTTTTTTTCCCCCTTGATCTATACTTCCTCATAGAAACCTGTGTTTGTCTATGGTCAAGTCTTGAACACATACACACACACACACACACGTGTTTCCATCACTGAATCTGGCTGTTTATTTCTCTTTGGGTTGAGCGTTTTTGATATTTTTACTGCATTTATACAGCACTTAAACCTACTTTATTATATAAAAGACATGGAAATCTCACTTTTTATAATATGGGCCCTTTAAAATACTCAAAGTAAAGATTCCATTTTGTAGAGACTGAAGCAAACACTCTTCACATGCAAAGTTGTCTTTATTGATGAAGCAGGAAATATGCAGAATAAAGTGATACAGAGCCTTAATATTCAATCATTCATTAACATTGGTGTTGAACAGCCATTTCAAATAGTTTGATTTCATTGAGTTTAACAGTACAACCCATATACCATTGATACTTTCTGATTTCACTGGTAGTTTTACTGTAATATAATTAATCACATTGTTTTATATAGAAAAAGAGAAAAAGGATTATAGACGCCATCAACAAAATGATTTAACATTGTGAGTGTTGGGGATTCTCAGCTGTGCCACCATGAGGAAGACTCTCTCAGGCTTTCACTGATTAAAACACAGGTACTCAATGTGGCCTTTAGTGCCCGCGTTGAGATTTTTCTCAATAACAGGGATACCAGCCTTCTTGTACACTGGAACGGCAGCAGTGTCGAGGACCAGGCTGATGGCCTTGATGGGCTTGATGGACTTGCCGGATCCCTCTTTCTTGTACCACAGGTACAGCGGGTGGCTTCCGATCCACTCGCGGAAGTTGAGATTCACTGGCTGGTAATTCTGCTGCTGAAGGTCCAGAAACTCGTCTTCAGTGGTGGAGGCTTTCAGATCGCTGAGTGCACGCTTGGGATCGGTGGTCTGACGGTACCAGATGAAGATGAACTCTCTTCCCACACCCCTGCGAGCGTCTTCATCCACACGGATGTAACCATCCTTAATGTACTCTTCGTCGGATTTGAAGGAATCGGTGACGGCGACGTCGCAGATGTAGGTTGGATTCTCTCTCTTCACCCAGATGTAGAGCCAGGACCCTCCAGCCCTGCGGTTCAGATCACAGGCCAGTTTCTCCCAGCCTTCTTTAAACTTCAGGGCTTCTTCTTCTGCAGTTGTAGTGAAATCAAGGTCCACTATGGGAGTATCATACTCTCCAGACCCTTGGAAGAACCAAAGGTAGATGGGATTAGCTCCTGGTGCTGGAATGAATGGAAAAGGGAGCTTTTTGTACCCTGCTTTGATCAATCCAACACTCATCTGCTCGTTGAATGTGAGTTGAATCCTGGTGATTGGCGCAGTGCCGGCTCTTGCATTCACCCAAAGTTGGCTGGCACTTCCTTTTGTGGCTTTGGTCAGTTTACTCTCGATTTTATCGAAGCCTTGTGACTTGAGGTAGTTCACATTATCGCTATTGATGTGGATTTCATTGTGTGAGCTGTTGTTGCCCATTGTAGGAAACTGCATTAAAGAAATACAAATCGTGAGTAAACAGCATATGACAAGTTACCAGCATGACTTAGCCTTTTCATTTAAGATCCAATATAATCACGACAAATTGAAATATCAGTAGTCAAATATGAATCACCACAATGACATCTAAAATAAGTAATATATTAAATGTGCATGCATACTGCACCAATTTACACTGAATATAATCTATATATTCATAACCCAATTCCATAATAACCTTTCAGCATATTGTAATTCAAGTGTTCTGAGAGAAAATGAGACTTCTGCACCTCCTCATGGCTCTGCTTTCAGACTTTAAAAACTCTAGACCTTGACGGAAGACTTTGAGAAATCACAGGTCATTTCAGAGAGAGAGCGTTCCTATTGGCTGTTCATTCAACAGAGGCAGCTGTCAATCACTCAGGAACTATTTCTTTTTCTATTTTTTGCATTAAATGTTTTCAGAAACATCTTGTAGTGTATTATTAAGCTGTAAAATGAGGAGAGAATCTACAGATATCTACGATATCTCTTTGTATCACTCCATAAATCAGAAAACACTGTCAACAGCCATAAAAAGAATTAATTTTAACCATGTTTTTAATAATAAAATGTTTTATAAATTAGGCTATGAATGATATATGAACACGCCCATCAGTAAAAACCTTCATAATATAAATAGGACTGAAATTGGAAAGTTTGGTGGATGTAAGTGCTGATTTCTGACTCAGAGTCTGAGAAAAAACTCATTTTGAGAAAACAGCCTTTAAAGATATGGATTGTTGAAATTCACTACATTTTGGAAACACTATTGGCTGTCACTCTGGAACTATTTATTTTTCTATTTCTTGCATTGAATGTTTTCAGAAAACCTCTTGACAAATCGTGGTAAGCTGTGAAATGAGAAAGTTTGCTCCGACAGGAGGGGTGGTGTTAGATGTTACCTTAACTGATCTCAACATGGCTGCCGGGTCACAAACTTTCTCATTTTACAGCTGAACAGTAGCATTTCTACCTACTTCAGCTTTAAAGGGAGATATCCAGGTGTATAGGGTAAAAAAGTTTAACCAAGTGTAACTAAGTTTAACTTATTCACCATGAAACTTCCCCAGCTGATTACTTACATTAAGACAAATATTTTTTTTGTATACAAGTTTTCTGGAACGCTATGTTTAAATATGTAAATGAAGCATTATCTAATGCTAAGTTTCGGTGAATTTAGGAGAAATCTACAGACACAAATAGACAAAGTAGTAAAATAAACACCTAAATGTTTATTTTGGATGTTTTCTTTCCACTAGTCTGAAAGAAGAAAAAATAGTCCAAAATCTCAAAATTGACCAGTGCATGAGCTGAGATAGAAAAATGAATGGTCTACATCAAGAAAATAATAAATTCTTAAAGACTTACGTGTCTGTTGACAGTCGGTGATCGGCAATAAGAAGTCAGCTGGTCTTCTGAATTCTGTTGTACTTGACCACAAGTGAGCTGTCTATATACAGAACAGAGATGCTCTGGCTCAGTGCCCAATCGCTACCTGTCAGGCCTCATTCTCCAAATAAAAGCTGCCTTGTACCACACTCTGGGTGTGTCTATTGAGACTATTTCCTCATTTTCCACATATTAATACAAGTGAACCAGTCCAACCTTTAATGTACAATGGGCACAGGCTTTTCTCATACACCGTTCAGAGCTAAACCAAAGAAAAGTAATGCACTATTATTCATATATATCCCACAAAATCAATTTGTATGTAATCCATGTGATTGTCAACCAGCAAGTATAAGAAGCGACAAACACCATGTAGAGAGGAGGTCAGGGTGGATGCTCAAGCACCCCTAAATATCATTTCAGCACCCCAAAACTCAGCGGAGTGAAGATACTGGCATCATATGAAACTAGAAAACCTGAGGAATCCATTGGTACCAACCATGTCATGCTAGCATGTCGGGAAGGAGGTTAAATAATGCTGCAAATTAGGCAAAAGTTTGGAAAGGGAAAACTGTCATGGCCATTTTCAAAGGGGTCCCTTGACCTCTGACCTCAAGATCTGAATGAAAATTGGTTCTAGTCAAAAAACATTTGGTTTTATGCATGCAGTATAAATTAGTTATTTTCACCTATTCCAATATTGCATCCTGTCCTGTCCTGTCCTCTCTCAGAATACAGGACTCCTGTCTGTCCCCAGAGTTCCTATCATGTCCCCTTCCTCTGGAATAACCTTCCTGCTAATATCAGACAGTCGAAGCCTTTAAATTCCAATTTAAAACTCGTCTTATCTTCTTAACTTTCAGTTATTTGCTTATTCTTTGATTACTTCCTTGTACCAGTTGGTCGGTCATTGTGCAATCATTACTCGTGAGAAAACACAACTTACGTGACGAATAAATTGACGTTGACTTCTGTTTCCACACGGGACACAAATGCCGGTTTCCTGAGTGAAAGTCTGGTGTTTTTTGACCCATCCATTCACCCTGACCTCCTCCCCACGCAACGTTTGCTGCCATTTATATTTCCTGTTTCACGATTACGGTAATTACAAACCAATTGATTTTGTGCGATATACGCAAATTACAGTGCATTACTTTTTGTAGGTACAGCTACAAACAGTGTATGAGATCAGCCTGATAAATTAGAGTTGTACAGAGACATCATTATCTGTATCTGTCCAACTAACAACATTATTTGTTCCTGTACCTGTATTCGGATAGAAGACCAGAAGTATGCATGGTTTATACCGGAGGTCACGTTAAATCGGGCAAATGTTGTCATTTCTAACCTAATATTCATCGGCGATGTTTTATGGCTTCAAGTATCACATTGATTTAGTGTTGGAAAATAATTGATTATAAAATATAACGGCAGTGAATGAACGAGCGAGGACCGATTGAATCAGACTCGTTTGGCAGTGCAATGGTGCATTCATGTGCTCCCCGGATGGTCCCATTTCCAGAGTTGGGTAGTTGTTGTTCCGACTTAGGAGTCTTCATTTGCTTTAAGTCGTAATGTGCAAACAACATAGACGCTACAGAGAAGATGTGTTGTATTTTATTGCTCAGAGCGTTCAACAACACATTGACAGCTGTTTTCAGTGTTTGCGTGACAAGGAAGTCTTCGTTTTTTTTCAGTTATGTGTAACTGATACCTTCTTTGATTAAAAAAAAAGATATGTTGTGCTTGGCGGGACTTTGAGGAAGAAATGTGAATCAAAGAAAGAAAGCAAGTTATCCTTTTTCCCCCTCGATCTATACTTCCTCCTCAGAGGAACATGTGTGTGTGGTTAAGTCCTGAAAACAAACAAACGTACGCACGCACACACACACACGTTTCCACACACGTGTTTCCATCACTTTTGAGGACATTACATTAACTTGACAAATCTCCCTTTAAGGTACATTTTGAACAGATAAAAAATGTCGCATTAATTAATGTGATGAATCACAATTAAATATTTTAATCGATTGACAGCACTAGTTGATTTATAATTTTTCTGTGAACAATATCAGTGTCAGCTTTATTCTTTGAGTGAAGGATAAGTACTTTTATTTTTCACATAAAAATGTCCCTTTTATCAGTTTGATAAATACAGGCCCTGGTTTGTCAGCATGATGGGAATAAGGTAACAATAAAGTAAAGCTTCTATTTTGTAGAGAGTGAAGCAAACACAGTTCTCATGCAAAGTTGTCTTGGGAGTCTGCTTGGTGTTTGGCAGGACTTTGAGGAAGTATACATCGAGGAAATAAAATCTGATACATTCAGTTCCTTGTAAGCCATACCTGCTTTGAATAAAATCACAAGGGCATATTGTGCTTGGCAGGACATTTTTTCCCCCTTGATCTATACTTCCTCATAGAGACATGTGTTTGTCTATGGTGAAGTCTTGAACACACACACACACACACACACACACACACACACACACACACGTGTTTCCATCACTGAATCTGGCTGTTTATTTCTCTTTGGGTTGAGCGTTTTTGATATTTTTACTGCATTTATACAGCACTTAAACCTACTTTATGATATAAAAGACATGGAAATCTCACTTTTTATAATATGGGCCCTTTAAAAGTGATGCAAACACAGTTTTCATGCAAAGTTGTCTTTATTGATGAAGCAGGAAATATGCAGAATAAAGTGATACAGAGCCTTAATATTCAATCATTCACTAACATTGGTGTTGAACAGCCATTTCAAATAGTTTGATTTCATTGAGTTTAACAGTAGAACCCATATACCATTGATACTTTCTGATTTCACCGGTAGTATTACTGTAATATAATCAATCACATTGTTTTATATAGAAAAAGAGAAAAAGACGCCATCACCAAAATGATTTAACATTGTGATTGTTGGGGATTCTCAGCTGTGCCACCATGAGGAAGACTCTCTCAGGCTTTCACTGATTAAAACACAGGTACTCAATGTGGCCTTTAGTACCCGCGTTGAGATTTTTCTCAATAACAGGGATACGACCCTTCTTGTACACTGGAACGGCAGCAGTGTCGAGGACCAGGCTGATGGCCTTGATGGGCTTGCCAGACTCCTCTCTCTTGTACCACAGGTACATCGGGTGGCTTCCGATCCACTCGCGGAAGTTGAGATTCACTGGCTGGTAATTCTGCTGCTGAAGGGCCTGAAACTCAGAATCAGTGGTGGAGACTTTCAGATCTCTGAGTGCACGCTTGGGATCGGTGGTCTGACGGTACCAGATGAAGATGAACTCTCTTCCCACACCCCTGCGAGCGTCTTCATCCACACGGATGTAACCTTTCTTAATGTACTCTTCGTCGGATTTGAAGGAATCGGTGACGGCGACGTCGCAGATGAAGGTTGGTTTCTCTCTCTTCACCCAGAGGTAGAGCCAGGACCCTCCAGCCCTGCGGTTCAGATCACAGGGCAGTTTCTCCCAGCCTTCTTGAAACTTCTGGACTTCCTCTTCTGGAGTTTTAGTGGAAGTCATGTCCACTATGGGAGTATCGTACTCTCCGGACCGTTGTGAGTACCAAATATAGATGGGATCAGCTCCTGGTGCTGGAATGAATGGAGTAGGAATCTTTATGTACCCTGCTTTGATCAA
This sequence comes from Helicolenus hilgendorfi, assembly GCA_916700815.1. Taxonomy (NCBI): domain Eukaryota; kingdom Metazoa; phylum Chordata; class Actinopteri; order Perciformes; family Sebastidae; genus Helicolenus; species Helicolenus hilgendorfi. Next base: position 8,814 of record CAKALG010043430.1, read on the forward strand.
TCCAACACTCATCTCAACGTTGAATGTGAGTTGAATCCTGGTGACTGGCGCACGGTCGCTTTCTTTTTTGAACCAAAGACGGCTGGCATTTCCTTCTTCCCCTTTGTTCAGATTAACATCGATTTTATTGAAGCCTTGTGAGAGGAGGTTTTGCTCATCAGCTCCGTGATGGTGCACATCAAGGTGTGTGATGTAGCTGGCCATTGTGGGTAACTGCATTAAAGACAGACAAATCGTGAGTAAACAGAATATGACAAGATCCCAGCATGACTGTGCCTTTTTGGGTAAACTATACCTACTTTTCAGGTATAACATGTTCTATAAATCAGACTATGAATGATATCTGAACAAACCGCTCTGTAAAAACCTTCAGAATATAAATAGTAATGAAATTGGAAGGTTTGGTGGATGTAAGTGTTACTGAAGTGGAGATTTCTGACCCAGTGTCTGAGAAAAAACTCATTTAGAGAAAACAGCCTTTTGTAAAATTCCTAAGGTTTTGAAAACACTACAGGCGAATAGGGTGAATGTTTGTTAACTAATAGGTATCACCATGAAACTTCCCCGGTTGATTACTTACATTGAGACAATTATATTTTGTATCACAAGTTTTCTGAAATTGTATGTTTAAATATGCAAATGAGGCATTATCTGATGGTAACTTTTGGTGAATTTAGGAGAAATCTACAGACACAAATAGACAAAGTAGTAATATAAACACCTAAATGTGTTTTCTTTCCACTAGTCTGAGAGAAAAAAATCAGCCCAAAATCTCAAAACTGACCAGTGCATGATCTGAGATAGAAAAATGAATCTACATCAGGAAAATAATAAACTCTTAAAGACTTACGTGTCTGTTGACAGTCGGTGATCGGCAGTAAGAAGTCAGCTGGTCTTCTGAATTCTGTTGTACTTGACCACAAGTGAGCTGCCTTTATATACAGACCAGAGATGCTCTGGCTCATTGTGGAAAGTACCAGTGAGGACGCATTTTTCAAATAAATCAGAGAAAAATCACCTTTTCCCGCACCCTGGGTGTGTTTATTGTTACTCATTTCAAGTTAAATGCAGCAAAAAAAGTTTCAACCTGGATAAAACATATCTTAATACCAGTGAACCGGTCCAACCTTCCATGTATGAGTTAGCTGCAATGGGCGCAGGCTGTTCTCAAACACCTTTCAGAGCTAAACCAAAGAAAAGCAATACACTGTAACTCATATATATCCCACAAAATCAATTTGTATGTAATCCATGTGATTGTGAACCAGGAAGTATAAAGATGTTGATCCACGATCTTTACCTGAACCCAACTAAGTAGTTTTGTTGCCTAAACCTGACTACCGGTTACAGCAGCGTAACATAACTGTGATTGGCCCCAGTGCAAATTTTTATCTTGGGCCAGCGCCCCAAACACAAGCGCACGCTCAGTGCGCACACATGCACGTACACACAAAACCACTACAGACAATTGTTATGCCACCATTGAGAGCCGGAGCGCCAAATTTATCAACGCTAATTTTAATTTTAATTTATTTCATGCATGACTGCTCGACATGTCCTCAGCGGAGATAAATAAACAAGTTATTCGAACACGTCTGAAAGCAAAAGAGTTTAAAAAAAAACGACAGATCCTGTAAAAATGTAGCTACTTATGCCATCGTTGCTGCATTTTATCTATATCCATAGTATTCACCAACGCTGTTCTAAAGCCTTCGGCACTCTCTGTCCTGCTGTTATTACAGACATGTCTGAAGTGAACTAACTGTGACCCCTCAACTAGTCCATAGCAACCCAATGTCACGGGATGGCATATAAATAGCAGAATAATACAGGACAGGACATTCCACATGTCATTTTAGGCATTTTAGGCACTTCGGGTGTCATTTGTACGCCATGCAACAAAACTACATTGACGTCCGTGGTTAGGTTTAGGAAAAATGTCATGCTTGGGCTTCAAATAACTACGTAAACTAAGTAAAAAATGTACGGAAACAACGTAACAAATACGGAAAACACGACACAAACATTACTAAAAAACATGTCACAAACGTACAAGACAAAACACCGGTCTGGAACATCGTCTCCTGGCTGGAAGTCCTGTGCTTGTTGGACCCATCCAGGGGCATTTCAGCACCCCTAAAAAATAATTCTCAAAGCCTCTGAGACCGCCGACACTACTGTTTTTAAGAGACTGTAGCGGACTCAGCGGAGTGAATATATTGGTATCATATGAAACTAGAAAACCTGAGGAATCCATTGGTACCAACCATGTCATGCTAGCGTGTCGGGAAGGAGGTTAAATAACGCTGCAAATTAGGCTAAATTTTGGAAAGGGAAAACTGTCATGGCCATTGTCAAAGTGGTCCTTTGACCTCTGACCTCAAGATCTGTGAATGAAAATAGGTTATAGTCAAAAAACATTTAGTTTTATGCATGCATTTATAACTCATATTTTTGTCTTAACTTTCAGTTATTTGCTTATTCTTTGATTACTTCTTTGTGCCAGCTGGTCGATTAATGTGCAATCATTAAAAGAATTGTTCTTTAACCAAATACCGTATCAGTGGTAAAATAAATATATTAACTTACTAAACGAGATGATTAACAATTCCTCTCTTGCCCTATTTGCAGCAGCCGTGTTGCTTTTTTTCTGTAATGTTTTTTTAATATTCTTCAAAGCTAACCATTATAACGACCTAGGGTCTCATTAATAAAACAGTGCGTAGGATTCATACGGAAACATGTACGTGCGCACAAAAGCCGAAACTGGCGTGCTAATTTACGGTTGGACTAACTGGAGGAAGCAGAGTGTGTGTGATCGCACTGGAGACAGTCTGATAGCTGCATCGGATAGCGTTTTTCATTTAGTCCATGTATACTGTATCTGTCCCTATCTAATAAACCATACGTAAATGAATAAGTCATGTCTCGTTCACTACAGCGATTTATCACACAACAACTTTAGGAAAACTAAAACCATACTTGGAGATACATGCACACTATTAGAAGATGTTATTAAAACTATTGGCGCTCTGTTCTGAACATTCTTTAACGCTATATGATGTAATCTTTGATTTCTACAGCCGATGATGATTTCAACAGCTGCGTTGCTTCACAGTTGACCACGAGTGTCTGGCCGTCCTCTGACCTCCGGAGTTGGGAGGGGGACGTGATGGTGACACAGCGATGATGAAATACTGAGTGGAATTTGATTTGAGAGTTGAGTTGGTTTATATCTTTTACATTTGTGAGGTGCTTATGGAACAGTTATGGCTCACTAGCACAAATAACACTGCTGCTTCTAATGTTAATGATTAAGTGGATCTATAAGTAACGTGTGATATGAAGTGAAGTTAAATATTATTATAAGTATAATGATGCCTCTCATTTAATGTCTACAGTCTGGCTTCAATTCACCACCTGCGTCGCCAGTTTCCCCTAACCTCGGTGCCTTCGTAACCTGCGTACGCAATGGGTCAAAGTGTCCGTACCGGTTTGCACATTCTCCCGTCAAGTTTGTTTTTATAGATCACAACTTTTGCGTGGGAAATGGCATATGCACATTTCAGGCCCCGTTATGTGCGTACGCAACGGTTATAAATGAGACCCCTGCTCCTTTTGACCGAAGTAGGCAGCATGCGATTGGTCCATTTTGTGTGGTAGAAGACTTGACGCGCACAGAGCCTGAAGAAAACCTGCGTTAACAAAGAAAGTTGATAACCAACATTAATTATACCCATTATCTCCGACTGGGTTTTAGGTTTTGTCGAGCCAGCTAATGCATAGAAAGTGCACACGTTAGGACATGTGGCTCAGGGGTCTGTTCTGCACATTCTTTAACGCTATATGAAGTAATCTTTGATTTCTACAGCCGATGATGATTTCAACAGCTGCGTTGCTTCACAGTTGACCACGAGTGTCTGGCCGTCCTCTGACCTCCGGAGTTGGGAGGGGGACGTGATGGTGACACAGCGATGATGAAATACTGAGCGGAATTTGATTTGAGAGTTGAGTTGGTTTATATCTTTTACATTTGTGAGGTGCATATGGAACAGTTATGGCTCACTAGCACAAATAACACTGCTGCTTCTAATGTTAATGATTAAGTGGATCTATAAGTAACGTGTGATATGAAGTGAAGTTAAATATTATTATAAGTATAATGATGCCTCTCATTTAATGTCTACAGTCTGGCTTCAATTCACCACCTGCGTCGCCAGTTTCCCCTAACCTCGGTGCCTTCGTAACCTGCGTACGCAATGGGTCAAAGTGTCCGTACCGGTTTGCACATTCTCCCGTCAAGTTTGTTTTTATAGATCACAACTTTTGCGTGGGAAATGGCATATGCACATTTCAGGCCCCGTTATGTGCGTACGCAACGGTTATAAATGAGACCCCTGCTCCTTTTGACCGAAGTAGGCAGCATGCGATTGGTCCATTTTGTGTGGTAGAAGACTTGACGCGCACAGAGCCTGAAGAAAACCTGCGTTAACAAAGAAAGTTGATAACCAACATTAATTATACCCATTATCTCCGACTGGGTTTTAGGTTTTGTCGAGCCAGCTAATGCATAGAAAGTGCACACGTTAGGACATGTGGCTCAGGGGTCTGTTCTGCACATTCTTTAATGCTATATGATGTAATCTTTGATTTCTACAGCCGTCGATGATTCCAAAAGCTGCATTGCTTCACAGTTGACCACGAGTGTCTGGCCGTCCTCTGACCTCCGGAGTTGGGAGGGGGACGTGATGGTGACACAGCGATGATGAAATACTGAGCGGAATTTGATTTGAGAGTTGAGTTGGTTTATATCTTTTACATTTCTGAGGTGCATGTGGAACAGTTATGGCTCCATGACGATACTTTAATAACGAAAAAGGACTTACAGATTGAAAAAGGCAGGCAGCTTCACCTGGCAGATACCATAGTCAGTATAAAAGAGGTAGACATACTCACCGTGACGTCACCCATTGGTTTGTGAACTGACGTTTTGAAGCCTTCTGCATTTTGGCCATCGCCATCGTGTTTTTTTTTGTGACACGACAGGGTGGCACTACGTACAACCAAACGCTGAATAAGACATTTTTATGCGACCAAAAATTTAATAATTAACTGTCATGAACTGAAAACACACTGTGAAAGGGTTAAAGTTTTAAGACGAAAACACGGACAACTCTCTGACCAGATAACGGTCAATCAGAAGGTAGCCACGCCCTAAAGCATCCCCTGCTTTATGGTCTATTTGACTATAATTTACTAAATGAACATCATGCTGTTTTGAAGAAGACTTGAAACTAGCGACTGAGACCATAAACTCATGTTTACCATGTTAACTGAGGTAATAAATCAAGTGAGAAGTAGGCTCATTTTCTCATAGACTTCTATACAATCAGACTTCTTTGTGCAACCAGAGGAGTCGCCCCCTGCTGGCTGTTAGAGAGAATGCAAGTTTAAGGCACTTCCGCATTGGCTTCACCTTTCAGGTGAAACAAAAGTCCTCACAGCAACAAAAGAGACAAACCAACAAAGGAACTGAGGGTGTAGGGACCGGATTGGAATTGATTGAAGCAAATTTCTGGCATACTAAATAGTGTGGCTGTATCGGTATTATCATATACAGTGTAGCTGATATGCAGAATCAAGAAGGATAGGCTATATTTTATATATACCAAACGGTCAAACTAGGCAGCGCTGATCAAATATGAATCAATATTATGTTACGTTAATGCCTATTTCTCTCCTCAGATGTTCTCAGAATCGTCTTGTAGTGCACGGTTTAGCTGGAAAATGAGAACGTTTGTGACACCATTGTGAAATCTGGTGAAGGAACGCCAAGTTCTGGTCACATGACCTGAGCACAGCCAATAGGAACGCTATCTCTCTCTGAAATGACCTGTGATTGGTCTCCCAACACGGGCTAGATTTTCTAAAGCCTGAAAACAGAGCCATGAGGAGGTGCAGAAGTCTAGTTTCCTCTCAGAACACTTTGAATTACAATATGCTGAAAGGTTATTATGCCCAATGATGCCAAAAATATTCTGCCTACTGATGGTTTAACTAAGAATTACTCATATAAGGGACCCAAGTTGTCCTTTAAAAATAAAATATGAATCAAATGTGTGGTCAATACTAGCGGTTTCTCTGTGACCAAAATAAATAAGTCGGAAAAATGCATTTATTTGTAATCATTATGAATGACTAATAGCAGCTTTTCCCCCTCAGACAGCTTGTTAGATAAAAAAAAACATCAGTCAACCCATAAAAATCATAAAACAGAGTCAGATGGCGAAGCCTCATTTTGGATATATACTTTTATTTTATTCAGCTACAGTGATAAGTGATAACCTTCTATTAGAATTACAAAAAAAAGAAACATAAAATCAGTTTTTCTATACCCGTGTGGTACTTCTTCTGTTTTTTCCCCCTCGCTCTGACGTGGCGGCTGCAGAGGTAGTGGAAAGACGGTTTGTTTTAATGCCGTACGGTGTGGTCGCCCTGATGAGAGAGAGCACGCGGTGGTGCGTCTGCTACTGGAAGGACGCTACAGTATATAACGGACTGGAGTTCACTGCTGAGACAGACTACAGTGCTGAGGTCCAGACTGTCCTTAAAAAAGTGTATTTGCATCCTATAAACACAAAGAAAATAACTTATAAATACTTAAGACTACATCTGGTGTTATTATTTGCAGATCGGAGTGACGTTCGGGTGCTACGTAAGTAAGACACATACAATCAGAAGGGCAGGAATTGAACCTAAATGTCACAGTTTGAGCAACGCAAGACCATTTTTTACCGCGTTCGCACCCGTTTTTGTGACGGCAAGTGTAGCACAATAAGGCACAGAGATGTTACCAACAGTCCTGCAGCCTCCCAGTAGCAAACCACCTCGTATACAATCCTTCTTCTTACCACATCAATCCAGAAAACAAATATCTAGTTTGTTCAAGTTGCAAGATTTAGTTCTGCAGATTGGAATTTTTGTGAAGCAATTAAAACACTTAAATGGAGGCAGATATGATCCCGTTGGCTCAGAGAGGAAGGGGAGGGCAGAGATTATAGCTTATTTTAAAGAAATTGGCGTTTTCCAAATGGAGTTTTTGAATGTGAAAATCCAAAATCAGAATTCTGATCTAAATAAAAACATTCAATTTCATCCGGGTCCAGAACTAAAGATTATAAAAACGATGTTTCCTCGACTCCGAACTTCATGATCGGACCCGTGTGAATGTTCGAAACTATCAGATAAACACCGCGTTAGCCGACGACTGCGTGTAAATCCTATACAGGAAACTCAAGTGACATCTCTTCCAGGAACTTTAACATATTGCTTCCACACATCAGGAGGAAAAAAACATACAGTATAGTTAATAAAACAGTTTTCAGCCAGAGCATTTCCTAAAGGGAACACTTCCTTTATCAAACAACACGTACGAGCGTGTACAGAAATAATCCGAGAGGGGTTAAAGTATTTCATATTCATTTAACCTCTCTCTGCTAAATTTGGTCTTACCTCAAAAATAAACCTATTTCTAAATATACTGTACACATAAAAAGAAAGAAACATACAAATCAGGAGATGCTATGCAGTATAACTGATAAGGCTATCGGTGCATTTCAGATTAAATCAATTATCTCCGCTTGGATTTAACCCACCCTGAGACCCCGCGATCCCGACCGGCTTCACTGTCTTTCAGAGGCTGTAGCAGGTTCACTTTTACAGCTACAGTGAAGGTACATGTATCATATGAAAGTGGAAAACCTAAGGAAGATATTGGTGACAATCATATCATGATAGCTTATAAAGAAGGAGGCTGAATAATGCTCCAAGTTTAGGCCAAATTTTTGCGATGAAAAACTGGCATGGCCATTTTCTATGCATTATTTTAATGCAGTATTAATGTGTTTTTTCGCCGATTCGAAAAATTATATATTTGAATATTTCGGCATACTGGGGTCCCTAAACAGTCTTGGAATTACATAAATTGGGTATCACTGTAAAGCTGAGACTCTTCTGGATCAAATGAGCCCAACTGTATTCATGTGTGATGATGTTAGTCCCCATAGGAGACATTGACCTCACTGTATAAAATGACCTGTGGTGACATCTAGGATAATCACAGCCTCGTGAAACTTTACAGCCACAAACTAGAGACCTAGAGCATTCAGAGGATGGATGGATCAGACTAGAGACCTAGAGCATTCAGAGGATGGATGGATCAGACTAGAGACCTAGAGCATTCAGAGGATGGATGGCTTTCCTAGCTATGTTGACAATAAGGGTGTTTCAGCAGGAGTTTCCAGAACAGAAGTGCTCGCCATCCAATCGCCAAAAAAATAGCAATTCTTGCAGAAATCAAATGGTGATCACAGCATGGCTTTTTCTCTGGTGTTCCTCGAGGTCTTGGTGTCTTAATGTGGTATTTGGGAGGAATTATTGATCATTTTTATCAATTCTCTAGTGGTGAATAAAAGGTTAAATTTAGCACCAGATCTTATGTAACAAATGGTATCAACTGATGAGGCATAATAGAGCATGGGAATGGATGTCATATACTCCTTTCATAATGTCATAATCCTTTTCTAAACCCTTACACACGTTCACGATGTATTTTAAATATTCCCGTGCTGAGCCGCATCTCAAATTAATCTCCAGGTTCCCAGCTTTCAGATGACGTACACCACGTCTATGTGACATCTACTGCTGACCTGCTATCTGCCCCTAAAGAAGAAGACAAAACTGGGTCTACTGTGGGTCTCAGAGGGGTTAAAATATCAGCATTGTTCTTAGAATAAACATTATGAACAAAAAAAACATATAGAAATGTATTGCTTAAATTTTCAACCTACAGCTCCACAACCTTATTTTTTTGGCTTACGTCGTCTTAAAAATGAAAACACCATCTAACTGGAGAGCCCTTCTCACAGATTTAATATCAAGGGATATAACTATCTAGTATTTAATAGGAAAAAACAGCAATTATAGAAAAATAACGTTGCTCTTTTGTTCTTATTCTGGAGAAAAATTCATAAACTCTACTGTTGAAATTCAATGGCATTCCCCTTAGTTTCATCAAACCATTACAAGGTTGTATGTTTAAACATATAAATACCAATAAAGTATATTAATACCGACAATACCCGCCACAAAAAGAAAAGAAAAGATGCACTAAAACCTTGTTTGGTCGTTACAAAAAGGTGTGTTGAAAGGGAAGAAGCTTGGCTTTCTTTACCTTTTGGTCGAGGCAGTTTGAAACCAGCAGGGGGCAGTGTTATTTGGTAGAAAGTGATTGTACAGCGGTCCATCTCTCCCTCACTGAGAGTCATTGTGTACAACGAGCATAGTGACGTGTTCCCTTCTTTCCACTAATCATTAAGTGCAAGCAGGATAGGTTAAACATTCATCAGGTGTTCATTAACTTAAAGCTATATGATGAGGAAGGTACGGTTGTGGCAATAGAAAAATACTGTCTAATGTCGGCATGAAATGCTGGTGAACTATGTGCATTATGGGATCAGGATGAATCGGACTTAGGAGAGTTAAACTCACTATGAGGGGTGGAAGTGACAAATTAATTGATAAAAATGGGACGAGAAATGATGGATTAAGATGTGATTTGATTCATTTAAAACTGATTTTGACTGAAACAGTCGTGACGTGATGAAAACAGAGCCGCGTTTCATCATTTTCACCATCTTACTTTCATCATTCACAACAATAAAATTGCCTCAAGTTTGGAGGAAAGAAATCAAAGACAAAGAAAGTGATGAAAATGAATTAATAATGGAAGTCTTATTAAGCACACCTCAAAATAAACTTATTTCTAAATATACTGTTACACATTAAAAAGAAAGAAAAACAAAATTTCAGGAGATGCTGTGCAATATAACCGATAAGGCATGTCGGTGCATTTCAAATTAAAGGTCCCATATCGTGCTCATTTTCAGGTTCATACTTTGTGTTTCTACTAGAACATGTTTACATGCTGTAACGTTAAAAAAAAAAACAACTTTATTTGCCTCGTACTGTCCACCTGAATAAACCTGCATTCACCCTGCGTCTGAAACGCTCCGTTTGAGCTCATTGCAACGGAATTGCGTTGCTAGGCAACGGCTTGGGTCCATGTTTACTTCCTGTCAGCTGATGTCATTCACATACTCAGTGCAACAGGAAATAAACCGGGACACATTTAGAATGTTTACGTTTAAAACTGTGTAATGATGGTCTAAATATTGTATATTTGTGACATCACAAATGGACAGAAATTATAAACGGCTTGTTTCAAACGCACGTATTTTCTGAATACGGGCTGTGTGTGTTTCTTCATATATTGAGCGTTTTGATAGTTTAACAGTATTTATATAGCACTTAAACCTGTTTTATAATGTAAAAGACATGAAAATGACACTTTTTACAATATGGGACCTTTAAAAATGTGACATTTTCATGGCTCCTCTGTATCAGGGTCAAAAAGGGATGAAGTAAATTTAAAAAAAACAGGTTGATTCTAAAAACAAAAAATAAAATCACTAGAAAACGCCCCGTTTTTTCGGTCCGCCAGAGTCCGACAATTGACCTATCGGAGTATTCAACATAATAATAATAATTCGTGAGCATTTTCATCACTTCCCTTTTTTTCAATTTCTGCCTGGTTACTTCCACCTTGAGGCCACTTCACCTCCTTAAATGATAAATAGCAATTTAGTGTTGCGAATGATGAAAGTAAGCTGATGAAAATGATGACACGCGGCTCCGTTTTCGTCACATTACGACTCATTTTTTTCAAATCAGCTTTAAATTAATCAAATCACTTGATAGTTCATCACACCTTTTTTCCATTTCACGTTTTTATCAGTTATGTTTTTGTAACTTCCACCCCGTCATAACACACGAGGTGTGTGAAGCAGACCTGAGTTTGACCGCATGTTGCTGGAGGTGAAACGGTCAAAACCCCCGAGACCATCATCTCTAAAATGGAAGTAGACCAAAAGCAAACCCGAAGAAGTCGAGCGCTTCGTTGAGCTGAGACCTAAAGTGTGCAAATCTTTCAAAAAAAAAAAAAAAAAAATCGTATTTACAATAAATGTCATAGCAGATATTCTCAACGATGTCCAACTGATACCGTCAGAACTCCATTCAGCCAAACACAACAAACAGGGTTTCACAGTAACACAGCCGTTCGGTCGCGATGACTCTCAGGACGAGAGCCACCGCCACACAGCTGGACATCCATTTTCATGAACACACATTGGACTATTCAAAGCACGAAAAAAAAACGAAGGACAATAAAACATTTTTTTTTTTTGCTTTGAAAATAACATTTGTTATTATTAAAATGTGTCTGGCTTTGTTGGGACGTTTTTTTTTTTTTTTTGGTGAGAACTGATCAACAGCACAGCAGGATGACATTTTACAAAAAAAACACGTGGAATGGATAAAACACTGAACAATATTGACATTCATAGCAAACGGTTACGTGATATGTTCGTCCAGCACGTTTTTGTTTTTTGGCGCACGATACGAAAAAATTGAAAATACTGGTGTACTTCATCAGCAGTTAGTAGCGTCAGTAGTGTTCCTTCAAAATGCTATAACAATACTCGTTGTGAACGTTTTGTTAGTAAATTAGTTACAGGACATCACGTAATCTCATAGCTTTAACATTAATACAGACGTGTTAGACAAACTGGAGTTTTAAAGTTTAAAAAAAAAAAAAAACGTGGGTCACATTTAACAGCTTCGTATAATACTACAAAGTATCCGCTGTACAACTCCCCCTGCATTCTTTACATTACATTTAAGGCAATGTATCGGAGACTTGGAGTGTCGCGCTGACCACCATAAATACATTTCCCTGTATACCTGCAGTAAAAAGATGAGAAATGATATTGCTCATGGGCTCTGTGTGTGTAGGAAAAAACCACCATTATGCAGATGGTTTTTGGTCATTAATACCTTGTTAAGGCCCACAGAGGAAATTACATTCAACCGTAATTAAACTCATTTAATTGCAGCAGTTTTATAAAGATGTTTGGAGGGGAGAGGGGGTGAAGTATGGCCTGTTGTTTCTCTGTATCCGAGTTACAGGAAGCGTTTTATGACTTGATCGAAAAAAAAAAAGTGGTGCAGGTTTTTTTACTACACGGTGTTACGGTGCTCAGGCGGGCGGCGTAATACGCGGGGGTACGCAGCGTCACCAGCTGTGAACACATCTGTTCTTTATTTATGGAAGTGGGAATTTTTATGGCACCCAAAATGCCATTTTTAAAAACGGATCTTGCTTTGACACATATCACCAGATGGATCTCCGAGTGCGCTTGGATTAGTTAACGCTGCGTTCACACTGCGAGCAACAAGTTATCGGGAGGGTTTTCTCTTTCCCGCGGAGCTGACCGACCAAGGAAAAATCAGCCAGGCTCGACAGCTGCCACCATCCAGTCAGCTCCTCTTTCGTTCCATATTGATAGGATTTCACCAATTAGTCTAAAATAGCAGCCTTGATTCCAGCCTTTCAAAACAGTCCTCCACAACTTTGATGTGAAAAACTACTGGAAGAGGCGTCTTAAGGCCCCGACACACCAAGTAGACGGTCGGTCGTCGGGCAGTTTTCGGTATTCCGCACCGTCGCCTCTAGTCTGCTCCTTGTGAGCATTTCCTGCCGATGCAGCAGCTCGTCAGTGAGAGAAATCAATCTGATATTTTAATATTTTAAGTGGCGAGTGAGAGTGGTGCGAAAATGGTCCGCTTTGTTTCATGTACGTATCATAACAACGGCTCGTATATCCGCCGTCCTCGGTCTTCCGGTTTCCCTTTTTGAATGTCGAATACAGACTACCGCCACCTGCTCGTAGGGAGAGTTATTTACCACGTACGTCGTCTTTGCGGTGTGTTTGAGTGCAACTTTTTAGCCGAGACAAAGGCGACCTGAGGCGATTCAACAGGCGGCCTTCGTCGCAGCTAGTTCTTTGATGTCGGGTCGGTGTGTCCCCAGCTTTAAAGACTGATTCTTGGTTTTCTGTGCTAACAAATTAGCACCTGTGATTGTAGCACGTCTGATCTGACCGTGCAGTCGGTACATTCAGAGCCTCAAACTGTCCACAATTTGTCCAAAAACGTTACTCGTGGTGTGAACGCACAGTTAAGAGATCGGCGTTAGCTCAAAGCTTCACCAAGGCTGTTTTATTAGCATCAAATCGCTAACAGGAAAAAGTCCTTCTAACCTGCTTCCTCTCGTTAATTTAACCTTGTTTACGTTTTAAGACTTTTAGCGTGTCGTGAAGGGAGAGGCAGATTTTTATTTTGGAACATGAATTCAGTTTTGCTGGTGCTGTCGGAACGGTGGACGACCCGCTGGCGCTGCATTCACGTCATATCGGAAAAACGGAATGACGCTCGTTGCTGCGGCTTGGAACGTTTGGACTCGTTGGGACAAACGCAGATCAACCAAAATACGTTAAACTGCAGCGGATAATACTTTTCTCAAGTTTGATTGTCTGACCAATTTTCCGATTATCTGCCCACAACGGTGGATTTGCTCGCACACTATTTTGGAGTTCTTACAGAAACTATAATCCCACATCCTGATTGTAATTGTGTCTGATTGTACTTTCTCCCCCCGAGTTGCAGTCGTGTATTTACAGTAAATCCGATATGAGGTGAACGTGGCAACAAAAAAAAAAAGAAAATACAGTTAGTACTACACTGTTTTCCATTCCATTTTCTGACTTTTAGTCTCCTCACATGCATACAGTTATCTTACACTTTTCCCCTGTGGTTAATATTTCTGTTACAGTCACAGCTGATGCTCTTTGACGAACAGATAATACGCCCCACAGCCTCCTACAACGCAGTTGTTGCTTTGGCAGGTAGTTTTAGAGAAGTGCAGAGGACCCCGAATAGAGCCTGGTGGAACACCGAGAGGCACCTCTTGGCTTTGGGGCTCAGTTTGATCGTAGTGGAGGGCGTTTTTTTTGCGATGTCGTCGCGGATGGTGAGAGCGAGCTGTTGGCAAGAGCAGAAGGATCTAGATGTTGGTTTCCCGCTGCATGGGT
>CAKALG010043431.1:1860-12967 GCA_916700815.1 Helicolenus hilgendorfi
GTCAGGGGTCTGTGGTGATGTCGGCAACCCACCCGACCCATCTTGAAAAATGAACCCCGTCTCGTTTTACGGTGCTGGAAATCCATTTATCTTTGTTTTGATTGTGTTTAGTTCAGTCAGTGAGGCTTCCCGCTAAATTACGGTAACTTCATCATCATCATCGTCATCGTAGCAGGCAGGTTTTGGTTGGAAGCGTAACCTCCGAAGCGCCCAGCTGTCGTTTTCCACGTGTTTTTAGATGCGGTTTGTGTACGGCCCGCAAGCGTCAAGTTCAATGCACTAAATCCTACAAGCTGGTCTCTTAGGTTAAAGAGAGGACTACTCACAGGAAGTACACCTCTTTAAGGACTTCAATGAGTGGACTTCTGGCTGATGAGGCAAAAGAACAATTCAGCCAACAACACAAAGGGCTGCCTGGAAATGTGAATCTCCTCCAATACGCCGTCATAATGACTTCAGAGTGCTGCTCAGCGCACAACCCCCCTGCTACCACCAAGTTAAGGATGTAAACACGCCCGGACTCTTTGATAGGGCAAGAAAGGAAAAGGGGACATGAAAAGAAGGAGAGAGCGAGAGACAGGGTGAGAGACTGGAAGAAAGGGAGTGAGTTAGTGCTGTCTCTTGGTATTCACAAAGACTCCCAGCAATTAAAGCTGTGGATTCAGAGCCAGGGAAACTTCCTTGAAGGTGTTGGCAGTGACTCTGAGGCTATGCCTCCTCCACATCAACCCATAACCCAAACTAACCTCCAGCAGCGTCCGTCAGCCCACAGCTACCATGTTATCTCACATTAACACACACGCAATCCTACCTGAGCCTACAGTACATCAGCCTACACTAACCCACACCGACTGACTCATTACATACCATTAGCAGACAAGAACACACACTTCATTTAGTACAGCTGCCTGGTAACAGGTAGGGTATTTTTGCCTCCAGAGCAAACTAAACTGCTAATGTCCATGCCACTGCTGGTGGTAATTTAATTTCACAGTCAAAGCCCTTTAAAATATATTCTTATTTAGTATTTTTAGTCACTGTAATAATATGAATTACATGTACTCAATTATCCACTGGCAGAAGGCTATGATTTGAAATAAGCTGATGGAAATATACCGTAACCACTCAGTTGAACCTTGGGGTAGAAAAGCGACGAAGGCAGACCTTTGAGTCACCTCACGGTGCCTTTGTCTTTGCCAAAACATTGCACTCGAACACACCAAGTGTGAAATGGTGAGTTTTAGGAGACTTTTTAAACATAGCAAGATTGCATGTGTTGGGAGAGTGTGGTCCAGAGGGGAGGGCTGGCTATGGAAAGGTCACCGCGGGTCCGGTGCTTGATCCTGGATGATGGACAAGAGGTGTCAGAAGCATGGAGGTTGGGAGAGGGAGTGTAGCAGTGGAAAGGGTCGTTGTGTCAGGAGGGGGCGTTGGTTATGGAGGGCTTTGGAAGTGAAGAGAAGGAGTCTGACAGGAGACAAATTCAAATGACTTGGAGTGGAAAAGGCAGCATCTTTGCAGCAGCAGACTCAAGGAAACGTGTGTTGGTATCTATAACCGCTCGGCTTCTCATGACAAGTCAACACAGTGTTCAGGATGAGCAAAACAGAATAGGGTATTTTTCTAATATTATATCCTTTATTAAAACAGGGGCGTGAGATTCATTACAGAATGCCAACCAGCAGATTTTCTCCCTGATTTAAAAATGTTGCTCCAGTCCTGAGGGCAAGGGGACGTCATCTGCTAATTTGCATTTATGTGGCATCAGCAGTACCATTTTCAGAGTGTCTGCAAGTTTCTTCAAGTCAAAAGAACTTCTTAATGCCCAGCTAGAATTAAATAAATATAAGACCTCAAATCAAATAAGTAAAACGCGTCTTATCAGAGTTCAGATTTGTATGATCTGTATGAAAAATCTGTGTACCAAGAAAGTGTAACATTTCTAAGACTTACTTTTCAGAGCCTGCATTAAACACTATTCAAGTACTTACATATATAAATAATAAATGTCTGAATACATAAATCCATCCAACGGTCTTGTAAAAAGCCAGTCAGAGGCACGGAGTGAGCACACAAAGCATGCCAACTGATTTGAGGGTATTTTGTGCAGTGAACCTGCAGCACGGTTGGACACCGGGTTGGATTCTACATTATAATAGGTTCGGTAATGGCTGGCCTGGCAATCAGACACTATTTTTCTTTAAAGGCAGTAAGTTCTTCGACAATTTTGTGGTTAAAAAAACGTTCTGCCAAAAAGCTTTCTCTGGAGGAAACATACTGCACCTCAGCACCTTGAATAAGTCACAAAAATAGTTGAGATGACATCAGATAAAGACAGACGTGGTGGCAAACTACAAGTGTCAAGTAACTAAAGTAACTAGGGCTGGGACAATTCACCTATCTCCTGATTAGATATTATCATGATATTTGACTGCTGATTCGATATATATTTTTAAGTACTGCGATTCTACAAGTATTACGATTTAATATTGCGATTTATTTAAATTTTTGTTAACGTTTTTAACACTAGACCACGGGAAAAAGTTGAATCATACACTTCTAGGGACTTTTTACGTTGTAATATCTAAATTAACACGGTAAAAATGTTTCATTTTCAGCACGTATGCAGTCAGAGATGTACTGAAGTCAAATATATCAGTAATTGTCAGAAATGATTTATTTATTTTTTTCTCGAGCAACCCAAAAATCAAAGAATAAAGACATTTCCCTCACAAATTAGTGGTATTTTCTTTTTGATGTATAAGGGACATGTAATGTTTTATACTTCTGGTGAATATAATCTAATTAATCTTATTTCCATATATGTAATTTGTATATACAGTTCCCTTTGTTAACACTTTATTTTGAAAACCGGACGTAGCCGCACGTTCCACTAACTTCTCCAAGGTCGTCTCTAGCTCTCCCGTCAGCTCCGTTCTCTTTATACATCCATGGTCAGCTCCATCGGGGCCGTTTGAATGCATTTAATATAAATTGCAGTATATGGGTGCTCTACAGTTGTAGCGTCGGACGATTCGACCACGGAGACGAGAGTGACGGCTGACTTGACCGCACGTTACCGCAATACGATAACGTTTCCAGAGTTAGCCTGTAGCTTTAGCCATGATATCTAGCTCTGCTTTTCCTGCAATGTGTGAAACCCAAAGTGTTTTCATACTTTGCTGGATGTGTAGTGTTTACTACTTTGGATTTAAAATGGGAGGGTGCAGGTCGTATCCCCGCGGACCCTTCTCCGTTTTCTACTTTCTAGTTTTGGCTGGTTTGTTTTGGTTGACGGATACGGAACGGATATGACGTCACGTTACTCAGACTACAACAGTAAAAGTGGTAACTTCCTTCTACCTCCCCATAGACTCAAATGAAGCAAATATATTAATTCTGGCATTAGAAAATCAATTTCAAAATCGTAAAAAAAAATATATGATTATTTCGCTTATGTACACACAATAATGTTGCAATCACCTTTTCAGTAGGTAGGTTAATGTGATCTAGCAAGGAAAACCATGTCCTATGCAAACCTTCCCATTGTCTCTCTATAGCCCCTTTACGAAAACATGTTGGTCTCATGTCTGAATAATACTTTTAAGTAAAAGTTACCATAGTAATCTTAATAGGTCGGACCTGTAACAACCTGAGAGAGAGACTTAAGAGATCAATGTAATAAATGTATCATCTCAATGTTCATCTCTTATGCACAAAGAAAATAAATTCAGTTTAATAAACCACGGAAGTCTGTGGAAGAGCAAATCTTAAGTTGTGGGAGAGATTCTTCTCAGATCAGATGATTCTATAAAAACTATTTCCCCTCCAACAGAGATTAAATAAACCCTCAGACAACCATAATCAGACCGACAGTCATTCCCTATAGTTTTACATTTCATTCAACTGTGCGATTAAATGAATGGACATAAAGCAAAATGCTTCACATACAGCATGTGGGAATTAAACCCCCCCAAAAATAAAACGTCATCTTGTCATTTGTGCACTGTGGGATGTTATAAAGCAGCAGAATTATGCGCTCTCTAATAACGTTAAATGATTAAATTAATGCAGAAATGTATTAGTGGATTCATTATCAGAAGTGGGGGGCGAGCAGGCCCTCTTGCTCACAATGGTCAGTAATTAAGGCTTGAAAGGCAAAATAAGCTTTTAAATCAGTGATGCAGTGTGTGAGGAAACTTCATCTTCTTTCCTCTTTATTTCTCAATAAAGCTGTAAAGAACATTAAAGGGACTGCATGTAAGTTTTTACATAATAATTGCTTTTTTTTTATTGCCAATGTGTGAACAGATTGTAACCTAACCTAAAAAATGAGACCTTCCACGACTTTCTGGGTTTCCTCTATCAGCCTGTAAACTGCTTTTAATGGGACAAACCCGGGAAAATCCAACAGATGCGACGTCATGCGTGCTTTCAAGTGCCTTAGCCGTGTCTAACCTTTGATTACAAATAAAGTCTACTAACACCAACAAACGACCAGCCTCCACCACAACTCAGACTCCAATAGAAACTCAATAAATAAACACAGTAAGCCCATCTTGCAAAACAGGAATGTGTCCAACGTCGGGGAAAACTAGAGTTGTGGGAGTGTGTGTGCACATAGTAAGGGGTGAAGCAAGAGAGAGCGAGCGGTGAGCGACAATATCAAGTAAACGTACAGTGGAAGTTTGTGCAAAAATAAATGCTGTAGCTCCTCAAGACAAACAGAGGTTTCCCGTGTCTTGTTTTGTGGAGTGACGGGGGTTAACTCCAGAGCGGGTAACGTTATCAACTCCGGCCCAGGAGACCAAAACTACGGTGTCTCCCCTGTTCCTTCTGACCACGGACAGGAGGCTGAAACAGGAAAAGTTAACACTAGGATCAACATCCATTCATGGAGGGACCTTCGTTTGGTGAAAAAAACGGACCTCAGGCTCGCAAAGTTTTTATTGGACAGGTAAGCTAACATTACTGCCAAGCATGTGAAATAGTTAGTGATATTGTGGTTTTAGCTGCTAATGTTGCTAACGTTAATCAACATGACGCCTGTCAATCAGCTCAACATTTTTTTACAGGCGCTCGCTCGTCTACGTTGCGCGATCGCGAGCAACAGGACTCTGACTGTCGTTAACTTAACGGCCACAGGTGTCACTGTTAACAAGCAATTTCTGATTCTTACAGTACATTGAGTCCCTTTAATGTAAAAGACGCCCAAGTCTGAATGCCACAAAGCCATCAGTTTAAGAGATAAATGAAGGCAGCAGTGTTTTGTTTCCCATCTCTGAAAAGGACTTTTGTCAGAAATGAGAGCATGTAAATACAATTGGTTCAGTATAATGATTCACAACATGAATATACATGTTGACGGAGGAGAATACATCCAAATTTAAGTCTTTGCTATGCAGTCTTTTCTGTATGTTGAACTATATGGTATCATTTTGTCATAATTAGACAACATCATTGCTTCACTTGCTTATTCTGGTGTGTCAGAAAGACGGCTTATACCTTACTGTATTGATGATGATAGCATGATTAAGCTATTGATTAAAATATTCCTCCAGGTCCACCTGGTGAGTGAAGTTAAGATATTTAATATATCCTTTTACAGCATTCATTAGTGAGAAATCGTTTTATGCAGTCCTTGTATCCACTTAAACAAACCAAGTGCAGTTCAGCCCCTATCTAAGGCAGACTGTCTTCAACTTTTCCGGCCCATGAGCCAAATTTAATCATCTGAGTCTCACCCTGGGACCCGGGCTCATTAAAACGCACTGGTGGTAAACTTGTAATGTCACCAGAATCAGGTCGTCTCTCAGCTCCTGGTTTTTCAGAAACCTCTCTGCTAGACTGGAGCCGGAGAGGCATCTCTACCGTCTACCGCTAAATTCCCCGCGAGTTCAGCCGGAGTTCACTCCACCTTCAGATTTTTATAAGTCGTAGCCTATGGCCTGCAGAGCCCAGTCACAGTCTGCATCAATAATGCAGAGACCACAGCCTGCTAACATCTCAGCCTTTAGCGAGAGGTCTGCTCGACAACACAGCGCCCAGACAAAGGCAGGCCGAAGACGTCTCAGACTAGCACCATGTGAACAAGAGCACTAACACCTCGGCTATTTTAGGCACACACACACACACACACTACTGACACAGATGGAAGCATGGATGAATACACACTCTGCAGCTGTACAATAATACACACTCTCAGATAAGCACACACAGATCAGGAGTGTGTGTGTTAAATCTTTGTGGTTCATGTTAACAGCCTCTGTAGCCAGTATATTGAATTACCACACAAGAGCAGAGCAGCACTCAGTACAGCGTTCCTCTGGAAGCTATATGTCCACCTCACACACACTACCACCCAATTTGACTGTTGCCATTAAATAGGTGTTATCAGTCGCCATAAGCACCATAGATGTGGGTCAGTAGGGGCCTACTACACCTACTATGTTAAACTTAAAGGCAACACGTTCTAACATGTAAAACTGAATGAAACGTCACCCTTTGAACACAAACAAAAAGGTTTCTTAAATAAAACTACAACTCCTTTAGGTTTAGGTAAAAAAAAAACAGTTAGGTTTAGGCAAAAAAACTATAACTTCTTTAGGTTTAGGCAACAACACTACAACTTATTTAGGTTTAGGCAATAAAACTACAACTTATTTAGGTTTAGGCAACAAAACTACAACTTCTTTAGATTTAGGCAAAAAAAATAGCTAGGTTTAGGCAATAAAACTACACCCTCTTTAGGTTTAGGAAATAAAACTACACCCTCTTTAGGTTTTGGCAATAAAACTACAACTTTTTTAGGTTTAGGTAAAGAAAACTACAACTCCTAGGTTTAGGTAAAAAAAACAGTTAGGTTTAGGTAAAAAACTGCAACTTCTTTAGGTTTAGGTAAATAAAACAGTTAGGTTTAGGCAATAAAACTACAACTTCTTTAGGTTTAGGCAACAAAACTACAACTCTTTAGGTTTAGGCAATAAAACTACACCCTCTTTAGGTTTAGGAAATAAAACTACACCCTCTTTAGGTTTTGGCAATAAAACTACAACTTCTTTAGGTTTAAGCAACAAAACTACAACTTCTTTAGGTTTTAGGCAACAAAACTACAACTTCTTTAGGTTTAGGCCATAAAACTACAACTTCTTTAGGTTTAGGCAGAAAAAACATAGAGTTAAGTTTAGGGAAAAACATGTGTTTTGGGTTAAAATAACTACAAACTCAAAGATAACTACATATTGTTGGTTTCATACATGATGTGAACTCCAGTCTCCTGAGTGAAAGCCCTGTGTTTAGTGTAGTAGGCCCCTACTGACCCACATCTATGGGGCTTATAGCGACTGATAACGCCTATTAAATAGCCTAACAACAGTCTAATTGGCTGAAACTACTGAGAAACATCTGTCAGATGAATGTAGCTCTCATTATTCAGGAATCGACGACGCTCGTTTTCCCCACTGACAAGATGTTATTGTTGAAACTATACTTTCTTTCAATGAGATTCATAGTCTGCAGCGCTGCGCATAAAAGAGCATGTAAATCTTTAATTTGAGTCAAATGGAAAAACCTAAGAAGTGGAGGTTTTTGGGGCAACAGCATCAATGTGAAAAGAGTGTGTGCTCCAGTCTTTTCTCCCATGCAGGGACTTAACTGAATTATTAAATCACTACTTAGGCTTTGTGGTTAAATGCAGCTATGCAAACAAGGACGAACTTTATTAAAAACACTCCAGCAGTAAGTGAATACTGTTTGACAAAACTGTTTAAATGTCCTCTGTGAAACTCGCTTAAATAGTAAAACAATATCAAATCGCTGTCTCCAGCACTTTTTGGTTGTTTCAAGGGCTTCTTAACTACTTAATCAACGACTTAATGCCGCAGTTTGTGGACTGCTTCCTAATCAGTGTGGGAACTGTGGAGCCATTAGCCAAATGCTGGGCAGTTTCTCTTCTCTAAAGCTTGAGGGCTGTGAGATCTGGCATGTGGGTTCCCAACGAAGCAAAAGGCAAGATAAATGACAGGAGGGGAATGACTCCTGGTGGGAAAAGATCTGTGTTTTATTCATGATAACCATCGTAAAAACAGCAACAGCAAACACGTCTTCCTTCATGAATGATGCAGTCCCTCATCACAACCAAATATTAACAAAAGTGCCACCTCCTTTTCGACCTATAGCTGTAGCATTTGCCTCAGTCAGTGTCATTTGAAATCCCAGAACGAGATGAGATATATAATTTACCCTAGCTTCTGTGAGAATCCAATTATTGGTATCTGAGATGCTGCATGTGATGCATGTCAAAACATACAATGCAGCTCCCCCCATGGGCCAGTTAGTGTATTACTGAACATGATAAATGTATAGGTGAGATGTATTAATCCCCCCAGATTATATCAGAATATGACCTACAGTAACAGAGAGAAACAAATAGTCAATGTAGCACCAACAAAAAAAAACACTTTGCTTATAGAAGAGTATAGCCGGGGTTTTAGAGATACTGAGATATTTTTGATTAACCAACACATTTTCTGAGTATTAAAAAAGCAGAAAAAACCCCACTAAATTCCACTTCTTAAACTCCTCTCCTCTAATTAAGCCGATTTAGACTTTTATTTAAGCATAGTTATTGTATGGCTGCTTGAGTTTAGACAATATTTGCAAACATAATTGTAAAGTAAAAAAAAAAAGCTTTTCATAAAATAAGTCGTACAAGGAATCAAATAAAGCAATTAATATTTTAGCATCTAAACAAATACTCTATAGACGTATCACACCAGCATTGGTATCTGGCATTAATTATTCTGGTGTTCTCTACTGTCTCTACTATTTAGAGGGGCTGGAAATGTAAGCAGTATGACGGATGATGGATCCACTCTCCATCTGCAATATTTCTTTAAAGAAAAGAAAAGAAAAATCATCTAAGTTATGTAAATAAACTTGGAAAAGGAAGTTCGGAAACTTGTGTTTGGTCGATTATTTCTCTGTTGTTACAATGCTAATTGGCATTGTATTTTACATCGTAGGAAAGCTTGTTTATTTACCTTCACAATGATATCCAACTTGTAAAGATCATGCATTTGTGAGATGAGCAGCACAGCTGTTAATGTGGGTAGCGCCCAAGAAAAATTTGCCAAAATGCTCTGCCAATGGTCAACAGCGTATTCTCCAGTTGGTATTGCCTCTTGTTTTGAGCTCCAGGTGCTGCCAATTAGGTCCCTGATTAGCAGCACCTGTGTGCATGGGGCCTGCTGGGTGCTGCGCCCTACTAAAGTAATCATTTGGTGTCTGCTCCAAGCATCGGCATGCCACGTTTATCGCACGTTTATTATTTATTCAACGCATTAACGCAACTTGCGATTGATTGATTAGATTGTAGCGGGCTCAGTTTTAAAGCTAGAGTGAAGATACTGGCGCCATATTAATATAAAAAAAAAACAAGGAATCCATTGGTACCAACCATGTCATAGCTTGTCGTGAAAGAGGATAAATAACGCTCCGAACTTGCACTAAATTTTGGCGAGGAAAAACTGCCATAGCCATTTCAAAGGGGTGCCATGACCTCTGACCTCAAGATATGTGAATGAAAATGGGTTTTATGGGTACCCTAGAGTCTACCATTTACAGACATGCCCACTTTATAATAATCACATGCAGTTTTGGGGCAAGTCATAGTCAAGTCAGCACACTGACACACTGACAGCTGTTGTTGCCTGTTGGGCTGCAGTTTGCCATGTTATGATTTGAGCATATTTTGATGCTAAATGCAGTACCTGTGAGGGTTTCTGGACAATATTTGTCATTGTTTTGTGTTAATTGATTTCCAATAATAAATATATACATATATTTGCATAAATAAGCATATTTGCCCACCCCCACATTGATGAGAGCATTAAATACTTGACAAATCTCCCCTTAAGGTGCATTTTGAACAGAAAAAAGTGTGCGATTAATTGTGATTAATCATGGACAATCATGCGATTAATCACAATTAAATATTTGAATCCATTGACAGCCCTAATCAAAACAAATACTCTATACACGTATCACACCAGCATTGGTATCTGGCATTAATTATTCTGGTGTTCTTATAAGCCAACTGTCTCTACTATTTAGAGGGGCTTGAATTATAAGCAGTGTGACGGATGATGGATCCACTCTGCAATATCTCTCTAAAGAAAAGAAAAAAATCATCCAAGTGATATTAATATGTTTAAATCTAGCAACTATTTGCACAAACTATGAAACATCCACTAGAGAGAACCAGGATTTCTGCGTCGAGCAAGCTGCAGTCCTGAAAACCTGAACAGAAATATCTGTGAAAAGCTGCGTTCAGTGAGTGAGATTAACTTTCACACACAGGACTTGTGCAAGTAAGCACAGAAGAATATAGCATGTTTTGGAAAATGAGTTCTTTGATCAACTTCTCGTGGTGTGCCAACCGGGGTCAAAAATAAAACCACAGCTCTCCTAAGAGGGGTTTTGAACGCAGCACTTTGATCTGCCATTTGATTAGCACAACATTTTGGATGTATTCAGTCAGAACTCAGCGAGGCGCCCGACAAGAAATGTTAAAAATATTTGAAATTGAAATAGAAATGTTAAGAATGTTTTCCTTTCTTTGGCCAGAATGTGGAAAAGCTTGCTTGTAGTGCTTTTCAAAGGATATGCTGCATCTCAAACATCGATTTTTTTTTAATTTTTTTTTTTTTTTTTTATGGATTGCCAAATTACTTAAAAGAAATTGTGGTATCAAGCTGTTTTTCCCAAAAACCTTCTCAAGTTGTTGTCGAGAAGATTAGACTCAGAAAACTGAGCTAGTAGCATAAATATAATGAACTTTTCTTGATTAATTATACAGCAGCATGAACAATCAATTTTGGATGATTAAATAAAGAAAACAGCTCCAGGGTGGAAAAGTTGAACAAACTCTGAATAAGATGTATTGAGTTTCTGCACCAGTCACACACACACACACTTTTCACATTACTGCAGGCACACAATAACAGATATTTTGCACATACAAAGACACACACACAACCCCAGACAAAGGCAGACACACACACTCTGGTGCGGGCTGGCACTCGTCGTTGCCCGTCTTGCGCCATTC
>CAKALG010043432.1:0-17537 GCA_916700815.1 Helicolenus hilgendorfi
CGCCGTAACTGCCACGCCCCACCTCCTGGATCAGCTCGTACTTCGGCTGGCTGCTTACCATCCTAGTCCTCACTGTGGACAAAAAGAACACGGGGGTTGGCTTTCTCTTGATTTCCATTTCACAGTTTTTCCGGTGGCAATGTATGTGAAGGACATAAACTAACAGGAGTTCAGTCAGAGGGTAAATACAGGCAGCAGCAGTATAAGGAAAATAAAGGATTTTTTGAACACTACAGCATGTAAACATGTTCTAGTAGACACGCAATACGATAACGTTTCCTGTCCATGCTTTAGCCGTGATGTCTAGCCGTCCTGCAATGCGTGAAACCCAAAGTGTTTCCATACTTTACTGTATGTGTAGTGTTTACCACTTTGGATTTAAAATGTGAGGGTGCAGGTCGTATCCACGCGGACGTTTTCTGCTTCCTCGCCTCGTCCCGCTGCAGCCGACTGCAGTTTGTTTTGGTTGACGGATACGGAACGGGTATGACGTCACGTTACTCAATTTACAACAATAAAAGCGATAACTTCCTTCTACCTCCGCACAGACTCAAATTAAGCAAAAACATTGATTCTGGCATTAAAAAATCTATTTCAAAATCGTTAAAAAAAGATGTATTATTATGTGGTTATATTAACATTATACAGTATTAGCCACATGTAGCAAACAAAACACCGCCAATAAACCTAAAAGTGAAAGCTCAATTCAAGTAACTCAGTCTGCCAAAGACTCATATTAGCTTCAGCTAATCTTGTTGGTAACATCAGTCTCTTATGATACAGTTGAGTATAGGAGTCCTGTTTCTGTTATTTGGGCATCACTTATTAGCAAGCAGCCTCATATCTCCAGGGTCTTGAATCCCCACAACACCCTTGAAAGCCAACATTAGTTTCCTTTTGCTCCCTCTTGTGGACTAGTAAACCTGACATCTTTCCCCCCAACCACAAAATAAAGTCCTGCTTTTTTCTGAGCCACACATTTTGTCCTGTTTCCTGGCCTGTTATCACATAAATGCTCCCCCTGAAGTGTTCATATGGGTGTTACCGGAGTCGGACCAAACAGATCAAGCTGCCAACACTGCCCACTTGATTGGCATGATGGTGTAAGAAGGTGGTATTCTGTTAAATAAATCAATGTATTCTTGTTCCCTGAAGCATAAACACATTTTTTCAGTATCCCTTTCCTGTGGCAGAGCACTTCATACGATAACAGCAGCTAGAGAAATCACCCACTAAAGCAACCAAATGAGGGAACCTACATACCGGAGCTGCAATGATTAATCAATTAATTGATTAGTTGTCAACTATACAATTAATCGTTTTTAGAATTTTTTTTAAGAAGAACAAGTCTAAATTCTCTGATTCCAGCTTCTTAAATGTGAATATTTTCTGGTTTCTTTACTCCTCTATGACAGTAAGCTGAATATCTTTGAGTTGTGGACAAAACAACAACATCTTGGGCTTTGGGAAACAATAATCAACATTTTTGTCCATTTTCTGACATTTTATAGACCGAACAACTAATCAATTAATTGAGAAAATAATCAACAGATTAATCAACATTTAGTTGCAGCCCTAATATGATGTTTCCTGGTATTAATCAATATTTTATTTAATTTCAAGGTTCTTATGACTGCTATCGTTTAGACATTTTTAAAGTCTAAACGTAAAGTAAAGTATCATATCGGTCATAGTAGTAGGGCTGCAAATAATCATTACTTTTATTATCAATTAATCTGTTTTCAATTGGTCGTTTGGTTTATAAAATGTCATTGCAATTTCCCAAAGCCCAAGCTGATGTATTCAAATATCTTGTTTTGTCTAACCAGCAGTCAAACAACTACAGATATTCAACTTACTGTCATAGAGGACTGAGCAAACAGAAAATAATCAATTAATTGTCAACTATTAAATTAATCGCCAACTATTTTGATAATCGATAAATTGTTTCGAGTAATCTTTTTAAGAAAAAAAGTCAAAATGATCTGCTTCCAGCTTATTAAATGTGAATATTGTCTGGTTTCTTTACTCCTATGAATATTTTTCAGTTGTGGACAAAACAAGACATATGAGGACGTCAACATGGGCTTTGGAAAAAACACTGATCGACATTTTACACCATTTTATAGACCGAACAACTAATCGCTTAATCAAGAAAATAATCTACAAATTAATCGATAATGAAAATAATCGTTAGTTGCAGCCCTAGTACACACCACTCCTGCACAAACACCATCAGCACCTTTACGGTACTGCATGCGTGAAGGTGACCACTGCACATAAATTACCACGGCGTTACATTGACACCACGCTTCACAAACTGGTGGTATCTGTTACAGGGTTATTATGTTACCTTGTAGAGGTGTTTATGACTGCATGACCCTGCATATGCGTATGTCACACTACACCACATGTCACTGAGGCATGTACTGCAAAGCCGTTTACATTGAAAATAGGAAGTGTGGAAAACGCATTCCTCATCAGAAGAGGTCAGTCAAATCATGCGTCTCACTCATCCTGATTGTGTAGTTACATAATCCTGATCCACCTACCAGAGCAGATAATAACACTAAAACAACTACTAATTATTTTAATAAACAGGAATTCCATTACATTTCCTAACAATGGCTAAAGACTAAGAATACATGTTAAAGAAATTAAAGCCAGGTGTCTTTAAATTGATTGGCATGAGTGATTATTTATCATAATTGATTAACCTGATTATTTTAGTGATTAATCAAATCATTTAGTGCAAGGAGACAAGTTTAAATTGCTTGTTTTTTCCAACCAACAGTCCAAAGCCCAAGATATTAAATTTTCGATGATATGATTTAGGGCCGTCCCGAATACCATTTTTTGGGCTTTGAAGTTTCTGTGAGAAATATTCAAATGTATTCGAAGCTTCGCGGCGCAGCAGGCTGACACGTTCTTCTGTGTGTCTATCTCTATCTCACCAATTTCAGTGCCCGGGACTGTGCTACTGTACACACTCTACAGCTAATAACTAATAATAATTAATAATGTGGTGGTATTATTCCTTATTTCATGGGCTATATGGGGATTTATACATTATTAGTACATACTTATATATAAAGAAATTTTTTTAAAACAAAGCATTTGAATAATGATTTGGAGGTTGAATACAATGGCAACGGTCAAAACTTCAAAGCAATCGTGTCAGCCCTAATATAATTAGAGCTGCAACTAACGATTATTTTCATTGTCGATTATTTTCTCGATTTATCGATTAGTTGTTTGGTTTATAAAATGTCAGAAAATGGTGAAAAATGTCGATCAGTGTTTCCCAAAGACCAAGATGACGTCCTCAAATGTCTTGTTTTATTCCACAACTCAATGACATTCAGTTTACTGTCATAGAGGAGTAAAGAAACCAGAAAATATTCACATTTAAGAAGCTGCAACCAGAGAATTTTGACTTCTCTTTTTTACTCAAACCAATTAATCGATTATTAAAATAGTTGGTGATTAGTTAATAGTTGACAACTAATCAATTAATTGATTAATTGTTACAGCTCTAGATATAATACAGTTTTACTATTTGATAAGCAGGAAACTGAGAATGTTAGCGACATATGCTTCATAAATGCTTTAATTGTTGTCAATTCATTTTCTGTTGATTGACTTATTGATTAATAGACTGACTTTCAGCTTTACTTTTAATGAAATTACTTGTTTTCTTATACGCCAACATAGTATTAAAACTAGGGGATTAAATATGCGATAACGCAAATTCATTTTAACGCAACTCATTTATTTAACGTGTTATCGCAACTTGTGATTTTTAGGTTGTAACGGACTCAGTTTTAAAGCTGGAGTGAAGATACTGGTATCATATGAAACTACAAAACAAGAAATCGATTGATACCCACCATGTCATACTAGCTTGTCGCAAAGGAGGGTTAATAACGCTCCAAACTTACACTACATTTTGGCGAGGAAAAACTGGCATTTTCAAAGGGGTCCCTTGACCTCTGACCTCAAGATATGTGAATTTATATGGGTTCTATATGGGTACCCACGAGTCTCCCCTTTACAGACATGCACACTTTATGATAATCACATGCAGTTTTGGGCAAGTCATAGTCAAGTCAGCACACTGACACACTGACAGCTGTTGTTGCCTGTTGGGCTGCAGTTTGCCATGTTATGACTGGAGCATATTGTTTTATGCTAAATGCAGTACCTGTGAGGGTTTCTGGACAATATTTATCATTGTTTTGTGTTGGTAATTGACTTCCAATAATAAATATATACATACATTTGCATAAAGCAGCATATTTGCATATCTCCCTTTAAGGTACATTTTGAACAGATAAAAAAATCAGTGATTAATTTGCAATTAATCGTGATTAATCATGGACAATCATGCGATTAAATATTTTAATCGATTGACAGCCCTAATTAAAAGTTATTATTATTAATTTACAATATCAAACTGTTATAACTGTAATAACAAAAACACCCTTATGAAAGTCCTACATAACATTAAAAACAAAATATAGACAAATAAATGGATCATAAAATGCAGGTGCTATATAGCATATATAATATATGACAACCTGTATGACACATCCTAGTCTGGCTACATTAATGACGTTATTATACCTCATTCACTAAAACAACCTCTTAAGTAACAACATACAAACAAATGAAGTACTGTTTGTCAATAACAAACTAGTTAACAAACAGCTGTTTACCAAACAGATGCAAAACATTACAATAAGTCTACCACACTCACTGCAACACCTGTACCTGGCTATTCAATGCACTAAATATAAAAACTTAAATTTCATGCATTATTATATTTGACACTGACACATTTACTAATGAGAAACATCTCCAAAAAACTCAGAAGTGGAAAGCTGCCTCCTTTGACAGCACGCCAGCCAGCCAGCATGCTAACAGGCTAATTAGACCTCCACTGTGCTGATTGGCTAACAGGCTAACAGCTAACAGCTAATGTGGCCTGGCCGCCGTCAGCTAACGATGTTGTTGGTGAGCTAACGTGAGCTAATCACGTTAACAGCAGCAGCTAACAAAGAGTCCAGCTCAGCACAGAGCAGCAGACACAGAGCAGCTACACGCAGACACACAATACACACCTAGAACTAGTCTCCCACTGGACTAACGATGGGGACATGCATGATGAGCACCGGACAGCTTATTGTCCAGTGTGTGTGTGTGTGTGTGTGTGTGTGTGTGTGTGTGTGTGTGTGTGTGTGTGTGTGTGTGTGTGTGAGGAGTTAACTAATGTGAGGATGAAAGTAATCACCCTGAGGTGTTAATTGCTTTGGGATGCAGCGTGAGGACTGTCAGACGGATGGATAGCATCAGAAAAATCTCAAATACAAAATTGTTTCTTTGTCAATCTTTCACACGCACAATCTCTGACAAAAATGGGTTTAGAAATTAAAAGCCTTAATGAAAAACAAGCAGCAGTTCATTGCCCACTAATGATTTCTTCTGACTATGTGTTTTCTCCTAATTTGTTCTACTAAGCACTTCCTTCTGTGGCGAGCCAACACAGCGTTCAGTCGAGCGTGTCTTGTTATGTTGTGGACACGGAGATGTTTTCATTTTTTAAAACTTATTTGTTTGCTGCATAGATTAAACAATAAAAGTAAATGGGTATAATTGGGTCCATTGACTTGCTGCGAGTCTGGCTCACTTTTCATGTGGTGAGTGGGCACTTCAGTTAAGAGAGATCTGGAAACAGCACAGCTCATTAAATATCAGTCGCTCCCTTTGGAAATATCCCATTTCTTGGCTTCCCACTTTATTATGAGGGTACACACTAGTTTTTAAATTATGGCAACAGCCCCTCAAGCTCCTCAATGTAATAAAATGCTTTTTTGCTTTATTCAAGGTTTATATGGGACAGCTATCAGACACACGCTGACGTCCTTGATGGCATCCTCCATCACTTTTGACACTCGTCTTCACAATGTGGAGCACATCATCAGATCAGTGTGGTACCAGTCATTTTTTTTTTAATGTGACAGCAGAGCTCTTACTAGGGCTGCTCGATTATGGCAAAAAATATAATCACGATTATTTTGGTCAATATTGAGATCCCGGTTATTATCACAATTACTCATTGACTTTGCAAACATCATGTATTTAGATTGAACATTTTGTGGGCCTACATTTCAAAGTTAAATGCATCAGTCTGGTGCACTTTGAGAGCAAATTAAGAGGCTATATCAATGGAAAACTTTGTGACTAGAGCCAATGGTGAAAACAAAGCAAACGAACGCTCACCGACGACCCCAAACTCTCCAACAGCCGACCGTCGGCTTGGTGTGTCAGGGCCTTCAGGGCTCCTTGGCTTTGGAACGACCTGTCTGAGGAATAGAGGATCTTGTTTTATATCACGCTTCAAGTCTTATCTATATCGAAAGGCTTTCCTATAATAGTTTTTCTTAACTATTGATTTAAATGGTACATTTTTCTGGATGTGAAAAATAGGTTGCAGTGTAGTCATTCATTGTTTATTCAAGTTTATCTCTGTTTCTCATTGATGGATTGTGATTATTGTTGTGTTTGTTGTAAAGCACTTTGTAATGTGAGTTTTCTTAAGTGCTGTATAAATAAACTTTATTATTATTCTTATTAAGTTTGTCCCGTACAAAGGTTAAGAGAACAGCAGTTATGAAGAGCAAAGGGAAAGTGCAGCTGCAATCGCTCATAAACAAAAAGAGTTCAGGCTTGCAAAGACATAATGCACAACATTTGAGAACAATATGCCTTTTCACACACCCACACCCTCATGTTTATATTAGTTTTCTAATATCATACATTCTCTCTTGGTTTGCTAATTGCATTTGTGTACCAAATAACTTATAAAAGAGCTCAGAAAATAGTGTTGACATTTAATTATGTAAAGCTCTGTGCCATTAGCTTGTACATTAGTGTTACTGTCACTGTGATGTTTATGTGGGTCCAACGATGGAAATAAGAAAAATGAACTGGCAAACTGTCAAAGTCTTGTGTGGAATTTCCTTTAAATCACTCGTCAACATTGTAGTGTTGTTTTGCTGTAAGGAGTTTACATGGTATATTACAGATGGTCTAAATCTCTGAGAAGTTTCACTGCCTGCATGCCAAGTTAAACTTAGCCTCTCGTGGTCTTGGATGACCCACTGCTCTTAGCGATCTAAGAAAACCATAAAGCTTGCATCTTTCTATCTTAAGAGCACCTTTCACCCACTGAGTTACTGCTTTAAATATTAAATCTTTTTCCAGTATTGATTGGGTGTCTGTGACAGTCCGTTTTGCAAGTTAGACAAAAAATATAATAAATTTCGGGGGTATGTATAACAATTTCCTGAATTGGCCCTCTTATAACAGTCATTTAAATGTCTTAACTACACACAAAACAGCTCATCATATCAATTGACCCGTCCCTAAGTCCCACCTCTCTAACGCAGACTGGCCAATCACAGCGTAGCCTCTGCCAGCTCTTCATGAGCAGATGAAGTACACCAGGGCAGTGTGGACGAGTCCTAACGTTGCTATGGATGAAATTATAATAGTCACTGAGGCTGCATCCTAACAGATCCACCTCCAAGACAACAAGCAAACTCTACCCATCAGTGACAACAGTGTGATACGGTTGAAAACTAATAGGTGGACAATTTGGGAATGTTTTGTCAAATTATTTATGCTATGTTTTATACCTGTATCTCATACGCACTGATTCAGTAGTAAGCTACATAAATAGCATTTTTGCATTTTCATATTCCTGTAAAAACATCTCTTCATAAATTTAACTAGATCTACATTGCCAGTGTTGTGTGTTTATATAAATGATTGCTATGGATTATGGCAGCCATAAAAGATGGTAGAGACAAATTGATTAAGACAGCTGTGGAAAAACACTGTTCACTGATTGCCAAAATCTACTGTAGAGGCACATTCTTGCTCAGTATATTTGGGGAGACAAACTCCAAATAGAAACCTCCTTTGGGGGAGGGGGGGGACATGTGACATATGCACGACACGAACAGTCATCACCCCCTTTTATAGTGTCTTTTATAATGACAACCACAACACAACAACATGCAGGATGAGCAAACTTGTGCTTTTGACAGTGTGATTGTAGAAGTTTGTTTCCAGGATTACAAGCTGCAGACAAAAAACGCATTCCAGCGTAGCAAATAAATAGACCACATGCTGTGTTAGTCATTGAGGAATGTACACTGCTGAGACACTGACTTACTCATCAGAGACATTATGACAACAAAAACTTAGAATGTTAATACACATTCTGTTCTGCACTGTTAGCAAGCAAACCGAACAGCCATATTTGTTCTAAGAGTGTCAACATTTCACACTCACGAATGACAGGGGAAAAGGCAAAAGCAAATAATTACTCTATGTTGATCACCACAAAAATCATGTTGACACGTGTTCGTTGTAATCTTCCCATCTAGAGCCAGTGTTTGGTTTGTCTGTTCTGGGCAACTGAAGAAACATGGCGGCCTGCTCTGTGAAGAGGACCGGCTCCCGATGTAGATATAAACGGCTCATACTAAGCTAACGAAAACACAATTCTTATTATCAGGTGATTATACACTAAAGAAAACATTGATATATATATATATGTAGTGTTACACACTGTTGCTTTAAATAAAAGTACTGTAGTAAATATCACCACGTCGCACTACTCTGCAACAAGTAAAAGTCCTTAAGTATTAGAATCAAAATATGCTTAAAATGACAAGAGTAAAATTACTCATCATGCAGAAAGGCGCATTTCAGAATAACATATTTTAATATTGGATTATAAATACTGATGCAATTATGTGTAAGCTTCACTTTAATGTTGTTGGCTGGTTAATGTGGGGCTATGTTATGTACTGCTGGGTAGTAATTTATAAAACTACATCATAATTTATTCGTATTATATTT
The DNA here is from genome assembly GCA_916700815.1 of Helicolenus hilgendorfi. NCBI lineage: Eukaryota > Metazoa > Chordata > Actinopteri > Perciformes > Sebastidae > Helicolenus > Helicolenus hilgendorfi. The sequence goes on from CAKALG010043432.1 coordinate 8,935, forward strand.
TGCATTAGTAATATGAACCTGCAAAGTAACTACTAAAGCTGTCAAAGAAATCTAACGTAGTAAAAAGCACAATGTTTGCCTCTGAAGTGTAGTGAAGTTCAAGAGAAGTATAAATGAGCAGAAGAACTCAAGTGAAGTACAAGTACCTAAAAATGTACCTCAATGTAACTCAAACTGGACTCACAGATAAACATAAGGAGTTTATACTGTAATGTTCATTTAGAAAAAAAATAGGTATGAGCAATGTCTATTTCCACAATTAATTTTCACATCATACACTGACTATGCAAATACTGTTGCACGACTAAAAGATGCTTAATTCTTACAAGTTCTTCAAAATGAAATCTAGATCTACATCATCTTTTAATTTTCATTTGATAGATAATTTGCCACAGAGTCTGTCTGCTGCTTAGATTCCTGTATTTGTTGTTGGCTGGTTTTCACAGAGTTTAAGAACAGGCGGGCTGGCATCTTGTTCCAAAACCAGTGCAACTAGTGCCAGTACAAACTGAAAAAGAATCACTTTATTGGCCAAACACATTTTCAAGGGACTGACTCTCTACAATCCAATGTAACTATTAGTTAGTGGTGGTCAGTCCGTCTCTCAGATTAAAGGCCAAACCCAAGGAGGATGTCTCCAGACTCAAGCTTGGAGTTCCTACAGAAACTGAGCAGGAGTCTCCAAAATTATTTAAAAAAATACATATTATCTCACCTCTAGTGGTATCCAGCCACTCAGATATGTGTATTTCTGTTTCTTAGATGTATGCTTTCACCCCAATAAATGATGGCGATGAACAGACTTTTGTTTGTGATGCTCACCACATTGAAAATCTACATTTGGAAAAACTCAAGTTGTCTTTCCAGCACACACAGACCTCCATATGAACAGATTAAATGGAAATACTTGCTGTCATTTAGTCCCTAGGAAAGCTGAGGACTGTTTAGATTAACAGGGACACTGATTCTGGTTGCTTATTAGTTTGTTAATGTAATTTGTCAATGCTGTGTGCACCACAAATTCAATTTCACTCACCTCCATTGTATTGGAAAAACAAAGAAAAACTAAAAAGAATGTAAGAGACAGATATCTTAAAACCTGAGCAAATAAAACCAACTGTAAAAACAACTATAAAACCAAACTATCAGCATGGCTGGATACCATTAAAGGTAAAATACACAGCAAGTAAGACCCTAGGCAGCAGGTGATTTACTACTCTCTCTAAAGAAGGTATGCAAATGGGGCTACCGCATTTGGTTTGAATGGCTGCACCATGTTAAGATATGTTAAGATAAGGCCTGTTCACAACATGCATCTTGGGGGATCTGATGCACAAGTGGACAGCTCTAAATACGTCAGAACACACCTGCATCAGAATGTGTCTCTACATGCGTCTCTAGTGACCACTTGCGATCGTATCTCACTCTATATGCACATAAAAACACGTACATCATTTCCATTTGCAAAGACCAACAGTTTTTTGTTTTTAACCAGTTTGTGTTTTGAATGATTTTATTTAGGCTACTTACTTGTGCAGAGCAAATTAAGCAGTTAGCTAACTATTGACTGAGAAAAAAAAATCATTTAATCTAATTCACTTAAATTCAAAGTCTACCGACAGCTACTGACTCAAGTTTTTTTTCTTGCATGTTACTCAATGCATGAGTTGATGTCGTGAATCAATCAACACACCTTAAATCTGAATAAGACAACTTTGACCATTCCATTTGTTTTAATTGGCTCTTACATGACCATAGGCTACACTTTAGTGAAAAAAATGTATTTGAATTTCAACCGGATTATGTAAACTGCAAATATTCAATTTCCTCACTTGGACAAGTAGCGGAGCGTCGTTCCGTCAATGTGGCCTTGGACACATTCGCGTACACACTGCTAAAAGAATGTGGCCCAGACCACCTCTGATTGTGGTCTGAGCAATCGGGACTCAGTGGCCCTGTTCCGGCATTAACAGTGGAGCCATATACAGCACAAACTATAGCTGTGTACATTACTATAAGGATAGTTTTGTTCAATTTGTACACAATCTGTTGTTATAAAAGAGAAATTGTTCGTAACCAACGAAAAAACCCAGCAGATCCTGTTTCTGTGTTTTTAAACTCATTGCCAACAGGAAGGGCTGGCTCTAGATTTACAGAAGTCTCATCATGACGTCATTACGATAGTTTTGATATTTTCTCTACACCACTGTAAGCTTGATAAAATGGAGGCCTGTCTACTAAAGATTTATGCAACAGCGATGTGAAAGACTTCCTCCAAGACGCTCAAGAAGTCAGAGTTGGAATTCGAGTGATGGCAGTTTCAGAACGCAATGCTGCCAACAAATTACTTACCATTTAAGATTCTTAGCTTTATGGGAGAGTTTGGTCTGATATGAATTCCAACTGAGCTTTATGGAGGCCCTCGTTGTCTCCGCTGGGCAATAAACTGTGAGAACATTTTTTAATAAATATGAATGATTTAAAGAAGTTATTTAAGTGCTGTTATAATGCCACTCACATTAAAACAGCCAAACCCACCAGATTAACCAGATCTTTGCAGTAAATCAACATTTCCTGCGGCCTTTTTCTGAATCGTGACGGGCCATTTCTCTGAGGCTCTGCAGCGCACCACAAAGCACTTGACTCTCCTCTCCATTAGTCAAACAGCAACACAGTAATTGTATACAGAGAGTGGAAGAGATGAGTGACAAATGGCGTACAGTACTGTGTGTTATGGTCTTCCTTCCTGACTGCTGCAACGTGGGACTGAAGGGTCAGTGCTGCCTTCGCTATAGGTGGGCTGTTTACACAGGCCTGCATGTTAGTGTGGTTTTATGGCCCACATTAATCACTCCTTATGTACGTCCAGGGCCCTGTGTGACCTTACATTGTTGGACCAAATGAGAGGGGAAGAAAACAACAAAAAAAAGTCTTCTGCTGTGCTTTGTCCTGATTTCACACAGCTAGTGCCGATGCTCAGAGGGTAATTCCAGCTGGGAGTCAGTGATTGTCAACTCTGAATGGCCTAGTTCACTTCAGACCACAAAACTACACTGTGGAGATGACAATTTCTTTTGTTCTGCCACCTTTATTGCGACTATCAGTGAAATGAAGAGTCAAAGTTAGCCCTTTGTTAACACTTAATATTTAGCCATGCGTCAAAAAGGGATTAAAGGTTGTAATGGCTTAATCAATAGTTAATGAATCATCTTGTATTGATTTATAGATCAGTTATAAGCCATTGGTTTCAAGGTGTTTTTTTTAACATGGTGCTTTGTCTTTTTATTTGCTCTTTAAACCATTAAGAAGACCCTCCCATGTACAGTTTGACCACTTGACACACAAAAAGACTCTGCAGAGGTTAACCTGATAAATTGACCACTCACTAAAACCCACCCCCGTTAGTTACTGTCTCTAGGACTGTCTAGGGCTTGGTATCGAACTGTGACTCTGGAGAATAGTGGAGAGCGGCGCAGTTACAGCAGCATTCAGGAATCATGTCTCAGCTGCATCTCACGGGCGTAACCGCGACCTGATGCGTTTATTTACACTTAGTACTTGTAAACGCAGTTAAGGTCTTTTCAGATGGTGCGTCGGGAGGTGGCGGCAAAGATACTCTATAACAAAGATCACGCATTTCAAGCTCTGCCAATGGTTTGAAATGGTGCACACTTCCTGTCTCCTCAGTGGGCGCGGTTAAAGTGTGTTCAAATCTCCCTTTAAAGTACATTTTGAACCAATAAAAAAATGTGTGAAAAATTTGCGATTAATCGAGATTAAATATTTGAATCGACTGACAGCCATAATACTTACTCAGCTAACGGCCATATTTAGTATCACAAAAATTACTTATCTAGGTTGTTAGCTGCCAGATCTCACGAGAGTGTGTTGCTGAGACAGAGACAGGTCTCGAACAAAGTTAATTTTCTCCTGATTTTCCATCTGAAAAATGACATTTTAGTGTCAGAATGTTTGGAAGATATGCGTCTTGTGAAAAATGGGTCCAATATTTACTTCGGTGACTATGGGGCGAACGAATCAGTCATAATCTGTGATCACATCAGGAAATGCCGCTCATCTCCTAAAGGGGCGAAGCAGTGGCAAAACCCACGCGACACAGATACAGGAAACTGACTCTCAGTGAACCGTCTCCTTTCTGAACGGTCTCTGGTGGCGGCACGAAATAAGAAGTAAGGGTACTCTCGTGGACAACAATCAGAAGTTTACCGGGTCCCGGCCCATATCAGGCACTGTGTTTAATAAATAAGTTACACTTTTGCTCTTGTGTTTTTGGTTTTGGAAAGGCTAATGAAAAGACACAAAGTGTGAAAGTCTGTTTTTGAGGAGAAAATTGAGATTAAACACCTCAGCGCCCACCAGCCGCAGGATACGGTTATTTCGAAACCTATGGTAAAAATAATAATAACCTTTCTGAGACAAGAAAATATTAAAGCAGCAGGACGAGAAGGTAAAATTGGGCTTGCTACATAGCCATCCAAATTGACAGCGCATACAAACTGTGGAATTAAAGTTGAGTTGAATTGAGTCTGTGTTAAATTGTGTGGAAAATATAAAATACCACATTATGTCAAATTGCAAAATTGTGTAATTTTCTGGTTTTGCATCTGTCTAGTTGTTGCCCCACCATTTCTTCCACTTATATCCACCACTGAGTAGAGCCAAGGCCTTTTTGGCAAGCCCAGTCAGTTTTCACATGGGAAGCTTGTTGTTGGGACTCATGAGGACGACGGAAAGAGACAGGAAGCCACAAATGAGAACAGAAGCTGTTTATATGGCCTTGTGCATACCAGACTGTCCATGTACATGCTTGGATTACCCTCAGGGCAAGCGGTCAGATGCCCCAGGGCCATGGACCACTGTTGAACATGTAAACACATTTCCAAATAATGTAATGTCAGTGCCTCTGTGCAAACACACTCTCTGCAGGTGAAATCAAACTTTCGGGCCTCACAGTACATTTTTACCCAGGGGTCCTTTGAAGATTGATCCGCCTGTGTAGTTGTGAAGAAGAAATTGCTCCTGAGTGACTTACAAAAAATGTCTGTGGGTTAAGGGTTGAATGGGCTCGTGCAGCAGAGAGCTTATCTCCTCAAGCATCTTTCTGAGGAAACATTATAGTGTGGCAGAGAGCAACAGGTCACACCGTTATCCACAGGGGTACAGTGTGATATTCCCACTCTAAAGCAACATTTCTACATGGACAGATTCATTCTCGAGGCAGATCAGTCAAAGCCAAAGAGCACCTTGTACAGCTTGACATATTATTCCTCCGTGATGTGAAGTTGTGCACGTAGCAGAGAGAGAAAAATGCATAGTGCTTAATGTGCTCGCTGCAGTTTAAGGCAAAAGGATGCATTTCTGATTTCTAAGCCTCGTCGAGTTGTTAAAAAATCAGTTTCATAAACATGAACACAGATGCTTAACAAGCTTAAGAATTTCCGTAGTTTGGGGCCGGATGCTATTCCAGTATATCTTGCTCCTGGGGGAAACCAAGCTGATATGTCCCTTGGGGTTGTGTTTTTATCATTTTAGCAGCAGCAAGAGAGAGATTTAAAGGGTGTTGTAAAGTACAACTGTAAAATGTACGTCTTGGTGTGAACAGCATCGGATAAAACAGCCCAAAACCTACAAGTTACTACAATGTTCATGTTTGTCTTAAAACTGTTGAGGGTGAAAAGATAAGAGCCTCCTCTGAAGGATCAAGGCCAAAGACATGGGATGAGATAACGATCGAGTTGGCAAACAGTTAAACCTCACCAAGACAAGCAGAGGAGGAAAGACCCAAACAACAAGCCGCAGTGCAGCAGCTGCCATGTCTGGTGAGTTCAGTCAACCACAATGGCTGTGGTCTGGAAGCAATTACTGCTGGCTCACACTGACACTGAAATTACAACTATTACTACAGCTTGGTCTAGAATAGGAGATCCTGGTAGATGTTGAAGGTAGTGATTAAGTTCGCTTGCTCTGATTCATTCTGACCAATTTCAGAAATGCAAATGAGTGATATATTTGTTACTTATATTATTTATATTTAGAAAAGGTTTGCAAGGTCCTGTGCATTAGAAATTACTTAAAATACTCACTAATGATATTGAGCAATCTGGAAGCCATTAAGGGGCCTGCTGTGTGTAATCCAGGCCCAGTTCATACACAGTGCAGATGGGTGACAAATTACAATAAAAGCAAGTGTCCAATACAAGCAGCCAGAACAACTCCAAAGCTCCTGGTCATAGACTCGTTAAGACTTTAAACGCTACTGGAGAATGAACACCATTCTTCCCCAAAGATGTTCTCTCATTTGGTGTTTTGATGATGGTGTTGGGAGAGCGCTACTATCAAACAATAAAAATCACATAAGTGAAGGTTGAGAACTGATGTTAAGAATATAGCATATGATTTACATAATTTTCAAACCATTCATTGACCCCTTGTGTCTTGTATGGAGGTCTCCGCCCTCATTCTGTCCTCATTTTTTAAGGTGTTAATTTCTCTGCATTTGCAAGTTATTTATGGTCTCAAACAACATATAACAGCAGTAGTCAGCACAGGCACAGTTTGTGATGGTTCAAAGGGTTCACTGAACCCCCTAGTAATGCATATATATATATTTTATAATAACGCAGAACTAATACTTTATTGTAATGATGAATAATATCAACTTTGTTGTGTCTTCTTATTGACAGAATAAGAAACCAACAACATAAGATAGATTTGTAGTCTTTTTATGTACTTATAGCCTAATAACATCGGACGCTCTCTGTCCACACACTGTTAAATATGCACTTTCTGTTAAGTCATGTACACAAACCACGTACCTATCACCTGTGCACTCGAGAACAGACTAGATAAGTAACGACTTAAAAAGATGGGTGAGTAGTACTTGCCATCTTCTGACGTTTGTGTTTTTTTAAACAGCAAACAGGTTTTATACTGTGATATTTAAAGAGAAGGAAATAACAGTAGCCTAAGCAAACTTTCAGGCGGTCTCCTGGTAATCTCTCTCAAGCCTGCTGCCACCTTATTTACGTGTTTGTTAGTAAAATGAGGAAGCATCGTACTGATAACTCCTCATTCAAACGTCCTCGTCATCAACAATAATACCACATGGAAACACTAGAGGGGTAAAGTTGAAAAGTTGTGTATTTCCACTTTAATTAATTAAATATATCTGCTTTCTCTGTCTGGTGGGTCAAATTGAGACAGCGCCAATTTGATTTCCTGTGCTATTAATCAATGAACATCATTTCAATACTTCAAGACTTTTCCACAAAGTTTAAAGGAAACAATATGTGATTAATCCTTTTTCGCTCAAAAAATGATCACTAACACGCTGTTAATGAAAATGAATTTCCAGTTATTCAATCTCACGTTGTCGGCTCTCCAAAAACCAATGTTCCTTGAAATTAGCTGTTTCTCATTGCCATCATCCAGGGCATTGATCCATTACCTGAGCTCAAATTGAACGGCACCTTATTAAGAAAATAGCTTCATAAGCACACATCTGCCAAAGGGTGGAAACAGAGTATAGAAAAAAGAAGAAGGTGTGGTACAACTTTCAGAGAGGGAACAGCTCGACAAAGAGGGAGGAATGGAAATGAAAAATGTCTGAACGCTCTCGACTCCTCATTAGGCGCCGGTCAAGCAAATGACGTTAATAGTTTTTTCTGCATCAATAGCCCAAAGGGACATTTAAAAAGGTATAATAGACATGCTGTCAATCACTGTTTCCCATACAAGAGGCTTGTAAGGACTGAACAGAGCTCTCCAAGTACATCGGCCTTTTGAAAATGACATTGAATCTGGTGAAACGGTACGATTGGTTAGGAATTGTCATATAATACATTTTTATGCTAAAATCAAAACCGCAGAACATACAGAAGAGAGTAAACTGGAGTAGATGCTGGAAGGCATAACAAACTGTTTTACTGTTCATTTATCAGACTTGTTCATATGCCGAGAGTTAAATGACAATACCACTCTCACATCGAGCAGCCAGTTAGCTTAGCACAAAGACTGGAAACAGGGGGAAACAGCTAGCCTGGCTCTATCCAAACCTAAGAAAAAACCCCTACCAGCAACTCTGAAGCTCACTAATCAACATGTTATATCTGGTTTGTTTAATCTGTACAAAAAAAAACAAAGTGTGAAAATGACAAGTTGCTGTGTCACATGAGGTTATGTATCAGACTATTTCTAACTTCCAGTAGTGTACACACGAATACTGTACCCATGTAAACGGCACACACATGCAGCAGATGCACTTACGTTTGAATAAACAAAACATATATATATGCAAACATTTGTCATTGTCTGCCATCTCTCCCAGCAGCAATCATATGTTCCCAATATGGAAGTATCTGAGCTTTTCCTAAATATTTTATGTGCTGTGCTGCTCACACAGTTTCACATCCAAAAACCCAGCTGATATTTGTTTTTATTGGGGTACACTGCTGGTGATGTCGTCAAAATGCGATAATAAAGCGTTAAAGTAAATTCATTTTAACACAATTAATTTCTTTAATGCATTTACGCAACTTGGGATTTTTAGGTTGTAGCGGGCTCAGTTTTAAAGCTAGAGTGAA
>CAKALG010043433.1:0-22951 GCA_916700815.1 Helicolenus hilgendorfi
CCCCACCTCCCTGCTTCCCCCCATCCTCCACCTCCACCTCCATCACCACCACCCTCTCTCCCTCTGTTACCCATGGCAACCACAGACAGATACTGTGCTTCTCACAAGCCCTGCACCCCCTGCAATACCCCCGGGTGTACGTGTGTGTGTGTGTGTGTGTGTGTGTGTGTGTGTGTGTGTGTGTGTGCAAGGTGGGAATTAGTGACTGCAAGTGATTATTTATGTGTGTGTGTGTGTGTGTGTGTGTGTGTATCTGCAGTACGCCCACTGTGTTTTACCATCAGCGTTGAAATAATGACTCATACGGGGTCAAGCTAGTTGATGTCAATTTAACCTTAACAACAACTCGGAGCCGCTCCTAGCTCTGGCCGCTATTTGCTGCTAATGTTGCCGTGTTCCTGCCCGGAGACGGTGTTGCCTTTCCTAACCGCTGCTGCAACTACATGTGAAGGCTACTGTTGTTGAGTAGCCCTACAGTCCTATACCATGTTAACACAGTCGTTAAAATCTACAAATCTATTTCGATATCTTGTTCTATTCAACCATTAGTGCGAAACCGCAGAAATGTGCAGTTTACTGTCGAATATGACAAAGAAAAGCGGCAAATCCTGAAATTTGAGAGGCTGGTATCAGCAGTTGTTTGGCATTTGTCTGTTGGTCAAACAAAAAGGAGCATGTCTATGTTCCCTCAGGTCAGTACCTCCGCCGGTGCCATGCCATTGTTCCGACGGCCCAATACTACGAAGCCCCAACAGTCAGAAAAATGTCCCATTGGACTGTAAGCCCATTTGTCCAACAGCCCAACAAACGGCCATTGTTCTGAAGGCCCATTGCGCAGAAAATACAACACACAGAAGCACATGGCTAATTATTATGCAGAATGACCTTTGCAATATTTTTTTCCTACAATGGCGAAGGCATGACCTGCCCTTCTCTGCCTCTGACTGGCTTACCCTGATATTCTTACCCTAACCCTAACTAATCTCACTCCACATGCCTAAACCTAAATAATAGGGCTGTGGATTGGCAAGAATGTGGCGATATGATACGTATCATGACACAAGGGTAGCAATTCAATATATTGCGATACTGTAGACAAGGTGAAATATTGCGATTTTTTAAAATATAATTTTAGGATAAAGAACGCAGCAGAAATACAACATTTTAAGATAGGCAAAAACCCTATGAAAATCGCCATGCAAGTTTTTCCTCGCCAAAATTGTGTAGTCTAACTTTGGAGCGTTATTTAACCTCCCTCCTGACAAGCCATGGTTGCTACCAATTGATTCCTTAGGTTTTTCCAGTTTCATATGATGCCAGTACCTTCACTCAGTACCTTCACGCCAGTACCTTCAAATAATAAACAAGAAAACTCACTAAAATGACCGTAAGCCCCAACAAGAGATTACCATTCCTATGGTGAAGAAAACCTGCCTGTAATCATGTTTTCATTCAATTTGCACTTGTCAGCTGGAACTGCTGTTCATCCAGCGAAATTACACCAGCTGGGAAATTATATAGCACAACTTTTTCTCAGGTAACAAGATTGCTGAGAGTGAAGAGGGACCGTGTTTCCATATTCCAGCCTCCCTTGTAATTTTGGTTGATAATACTGCTGCATTACAACAAAATGTTATACTTTGTTAAATTTATACGTTGTTTCATGTGATAATCACGCAGAATTACAGTATTAAAAGATGCACAAACATCCTGAATGTTGACTGGAATTTAAATTTTTCAGAAAATATTGAAAATATGATAGTTAATCTAATCTAATCTAGTCTATATGCCTAGTTCAATACAAATACTATTTTCTGATCTTCATAATCTTTCTCTATCAGTACGTTTAATCATCTTAATCTATTTATTCAGGCTGCAGCATACAATTATTTTCACTATTGATTTATCAGAATTAGTTAGAAATTGTGAAAAATGCCTGTTACAATCTCCTAAAGCACAAGTCTTCAAATTGCTTGTTTTGACTATCAACAAAAAAACCCACAAATTATTGATGTGTTATCACATAAGACAAAAATGGAGCTAGGGATCATTCAGTATTTTTTCTTGAAAAATGACTAACAACAAGTCGATTATAGTTAATAGATAATTTTCTGACGATTGACTTATTCCAATCCAAATTCATCTTTTGCTTATTTGAAGGTTTTTGACCTAAAACCTGCAATTTTACATCATTTTGGACCATTATTTTTAGATAACGTCTGAACATTTAATTCTTGTGGCAGTGTTTTACCTGTAAAATCATATTCTATAAATCAAAAGAGCAGAATAAGGAAAACTGAACATCGTTTTATCAGCGCGTAACATCCCGCATTAGTAAACAACCACTTCTGTCCGGCTTTCTAACAGAATGACAGGTAGATGATTCACTCAGTCTGCAATATAATGTTCGCTTTTGCAGAACGTAAACATTGTATTGATAAATTACAGCACCCTCGTTCTCACCCCCTCCTCCCCCGGCTCGTCCAGATGCTCTCCTATTTGTTTTTACGCAGTGCAAAAACGTCTGCAACAGCAGGGAAAAACCCTGAGTTTAGAAAAGCAAACTTGAACATAAACATACTGTGTGTCGAAGCAGCCACAGCAACTACCCAGTCAACAACACAGAGCTAATGCATGGGAACTGTGAGAAGAGGAAGAGGGAGTGAGGCAGTGTATGGATGATCCATAACCGGGTTACTATAGTTTATAATAATGCAGGACAGTGAGGATACAGCCACTTTATATGGGAGACAAGCGAGGATTTACTGATCTACCGCGGAGGTTCATATGAGACAGTATAAAAAATATTTGAATAATCAATGCATCTTTAATTTCCATTGAAGTTAAACTGTAGGCTCAGCATCCCCACTACCAGTGGCCCTGCTCATCTCATTGTCACCTCTGTTTACAGGTAAGAGACACGACGCCGAGGACGCCAAGAACTACATCCGCAAGTTGTACGAGCAGCAGGCCATCAACCGCGACCAGAGGGACGAGTGGAAGACTCTCTACCCGCACTTCACTTGCGCCACAGACACCAACAACATCCGCAGGGTCTTCAGCGATGTCAAGGACACGGTGCTGCTCAAGTCTCTCAGGGACTACGGAGTCATCTGAACTTTTACGCGGTGGTGAAAAACAGGAGGAAAACGGTGGATCTTGACTCCGTCTGCACTATTTACTTCCACTGATGAAGGCCAAAGTGTCACTTCTTTTTCTACGTTTTTACTAAAGTAACAATCAGACCATCGTTCATCCTCCACACCACTGTTACACCCCTCCTATATTTAATGAGGAAGCATGGTGAAGAACAAAGGGACAAGTTTGTTCTCACTATCAAATAGAAAACATGAAGACGTTTAGGGACCTACAAGACTTAAGTGACTTCTGATCAGGGAGCAAGGAACCAGTAATCACCCTCATGTTGCTCAGCCAGCAGCTCCCCCCCCCTCATTTTGAGTGCTTGGGTCATGCAGTGACTGAATTGAACCATAATTGAAGCAGAAGCAGAGATGCTATGAAGTGCTGTGCTGCCATTAACGGAGTAATGACTTTCACAAGTGGAGATGGGGCCATGCTTGGGTACACCGCCCTGTCACTCCCACTTAAAAAGGCTTCATTTGAGGCCACCAGGTACATTCAGGTTCAAACACAAACTGTAAACACACAAACAGCTTCTATTATGTAACATAAATAGAAATACATGAGTTTCAATCTGCTGCATCTTTTATTATCAGACATCCTGTATCGGGGGATTTTCTCTCTGTGATTAACGTCACCACAGTCTTCGATTGTTTCACAAACACTGCGCTCCTATCAGAGAGCCAAAATCCTTATTGATTACAGTTATCGCGCACTGGCAGTATCCCTATCTGTTCGGCACCGTCTCCATCAGTTATTATGTGCAGAAAGATTGCGTAACCGCAACCTTTTGAGTCCCTCTCACGGTGCCATAACGGCAGTATGTGATAACGTCCTTACATTCACCTCCAGTCTGTTGCTCTGCCTGTGTTATGTGGTTTATTATGCAACTCCCTGTGTTACATGTGGACACAATACAGACTGTGTTCAGAAAGAGAAGAACACAACAGGTGAGTGAATCTTCACTGGCTCCACTGTTGGTAAAAGCAGTGTCACAAAAAACAACGACAGAATCACAATGGATATGATGTGGATGAAAGGAAAGTTCATATAGTTTGATAACGTGGAACCCAAATGATTCAACCAATGGATACTTCTAGCCTCTGTTCAAGAGTTTTGCAGATAGATGTTAAATGTTGGAAAGCACAAATTCTGCCACATTTTAAAAATGTAATTTCCCGTCTAACAAATGAATTTGCATTTCTTAGTCAAACCCCAATTCAGCTGTTTTTGGTGGGTTGATCCACCTGTTGTTGGCCTGCATCAGTTTTGTTGAAGACACTGAATCCCGACCTGCTCCACTGGTACTTTTACACTAGTGGAGTCTTTTTTCCACTGATTTTATGAACAACATTGATGGATGCAGAATAAAACCCTGACCATCCAGCCTGGTCTCCTAAAAATTACGTTCCCATACAGTGAAACTGCATTGGGAATTACGCTTCGAGGGAAACGTATTTTGTCGCAGATTATGTTGGTTTTTGATGTATCACAAATATGTTTGTTGTGACAGTCTGCAGAAGTCTGCTTAAGGTGGAGGTTGGGGGGGTGGATGTGTCCCCCAAAACGTCAACGTTAACTAATGGTGTTTGTTTTTACTAAACCCAACCAAGTACTTTTTTTGCCTTAACCTTACCAAGTATTTTGTTGCCTAAACCCTTAAAAGGACTTTAGTTGCCTAAACCTAACCAAGTACTTTTGTTGCCTCAATCTAACCAGGTATGTTTTTGCCTAAACCTAACCAAGTACTTTTGTTGCCTAAACCTAACCAAGTAGTTTTGTTGCCTGAACCTAACCAGGTACTTTTGTTACCTAAACCTAACCAAGTAGTTTTGTTGTGTTTGTTTGGTTTCAACGTTAACCACGTGTTTAAAACTGTTTAAACGTGCGACCGTAATCCTGGAGAAAATATGTTTCCCTCAAAACGTAATTGAGAATGAAGTTTAGTTGTATGGGAACGGAATTTTGTCGGAGACATGATTGGACCATCAGATCTGTTAACAGTCTCCAAGATGTTCATCACTGTTGTCTTACTGTTAGAAGGGGAAAGATAAGCTAATGAAGAAGGATATTTGAATGATTTATGTTCCAAACACTGGAGAAAAAAAGTACCCGATATGTTTGGATTAACAGTGAATCACTTAGCTATTTGTATGACTGTTAGCTCTACAGAGCATTAGCGTCTTTCAGCCCGCAACTTTTGATTTATGTTTCCGTTAACTCTCACCGTTCTCAGGCAGCTGTTTTGAGCAAAAAAAGTTCTAATAAACCGTATGTATGCGACCTGCCCAGCATAAAACATCCAACAGACACAGTTAGCGACTAGCTGCTGAACAAAGCCCGATATTTCCCCCAAGAAGTTGGTGGAGAACAAAAACAGAGCTAAAAGTAGAGTGAATATTAGACTTGCATTCACCACATTGCCAAAATCACAACTAAATGAATGCTAATGTTTCTCCGTAACTGCTGGATGTGTAAATAGGCAAATGTTTGCTAACAAGTTTGCCATATGTGTCTTGAGCTTGTTTCCAAGTGCCCAAAAATCAGTTGAAGCTGGTCTAAGTGCTTAAATGTCTATTTTCAACGCCACTAATTTCTTTAATGCATTAACACAACTTGCGATTTTAATTAAGCTCTTAAAAATCTGACGGGCTGCCGTCGGGCCCGGCCGCTATTTGCTCTTTTGGAGGTTGCACTGGGCTCAGGTTTAAAGCTAGAGTGAAGATACTGGCATATATGAATCTAGGAAATCTAAGGATCCATTGGTGCCATGTCACAGTAGCTTGTGAAGGAGGCTAAATAACGTTCCAAGCTAATGCTAAATTTTGGCGAGGAAAAACTGGCATAGCCGTTTTCAAAGAGGTCCCTTTGAAGTTTGGGGCAAGTCATAGTCAAGTCAGCACACTGACACACTGACAGTTGTTGTTGCCTGTTGGGCTTGAGTTTGCCATGCTATGATTTGAGCATATTTGTTATGCTAAATGCAGTTAATTGCGATTAAATATTTTATTTGAGTGACTGCCATAGTTTCCATTCAGCGATAAAGCCAACAGCAGATTCTGCACCACTCAATGCAATTAATACACTACATTAAAATCAATACCATAAAGTGGAGCACAAATCACAGTTGGAGGCTGACAAGTTTTAAAAGGTCACGAATGAAGGAACCGAGACCTGTTTGAGAAAACAGCTCGATTCACACAGCAAGTTCAAATCAACGATGGTGAAAAAAAAAAAAAAATCCAACAGGCGATCTGCTGGGTAAAGGGTAAAGAATATTAATATGAGGCGGCAGTGTGAGCTCTCTGTGTGTCCTATTTATATCAGTGTGTGGAGAGGGGAATATTATAATATTGATTAGAGGCGTGAGTTCTAGCCCCCCCGTGTGCGTTACTGAATGTTGAGTGGAAAATGACATTGAAATTCATTTAAATAACGGACCTCAACAATGTGTCTGTTATGTAGTTTCCGCTGCTCTTTTGCTAATTGTATATAAAGTGTTTTGATCTCTACACTGCTACACAATTGTACTGTACATTTACTGATGACTACTTTTGATTGAGTTTTAACTGCTGTATTTTTTAATACTGTTTACCAACAGCACAAACTGCGATTGTCTAGTGAACTGTACTTCGGCATTGGGAGACTTCCTCTCATAGGGTGACAGTGAAATATTTTCTGTAGACTCGGGTGGAGGAAGTGGGCAAATTTTTTTTCTCTAGTTAATATTAAAAACAAACTTTTGAACACACCCCCCTCTGCTTTCTTTTGTTTGTCTTCCCTGGCAGATGTGGACAGAGAGAGTCTCCTTGACTGTCTGTGATGTGTTTTCTCTGTCACCAAGACTAATATGGTCTCGCAGGCTGCAATCACACGCTCGCTGTGACTCGCCGTTTGCAAATAAAACACTGCAGGATTTGCATGGGACTGACACATGGGAATTTCTTTCACAGCGTACTCATTTGCATAAACAGGTATGTGTGTGTTTCTGGGGTTGCAGACTGCGAGGATTCCTCTGTAAACACAGGTGTCACATCTAAAACATTAATGTAGATTTGACAGTTCAAGATAGTTGTTTACGTAAGCTGTCTTATTTCTATACCCCGCTAGCAGAGGCAAAGTAGTTCATCAGTACATCATTAGCGAGTGACAAATCGTTTCTCCAAACAAAATTCAGTCACAGTTTTCTTCGAGCGGGAACCCACCGACAAACAAAAGTACAAGCAGCATGACACACGTTTACATAACAAATATTACACAGATAGACAGATAGTGAAGCATGTCCCTGAGTAATTTCACTGTAATACACACAAATGAACACGCGCACACACACACACACACACACACACACACACACACACACACACACACACACACACACTGTGGCTGGTAGTGGCTGTCAGAGCACCGCACAACGGGAGTGTGATCCTGTGGCCCTGGTGACTGTCAGTCTCATCCAGACGACTTGACATTCTCAAGTGTGTGTGGGTGTGTGTGTGTGTGTGTGTGTGTGTGTGTGTGTGTGTGTGTGTGTGTGTGTGTGTGTGTTAAACCTCCCAGACAGTGACGGGGCCATGGCAGTGCTTCTGCTCTATCTGCGGGGAAGGTGCCTTGTTATTCCTGATCCCCGTCCACCTTCAGTCAACATCACTGCAGTCAATTAACCATATAAATACATTAACAAAACAAAAAAACACTTTTTTTTTGCTCTCTGACATTTAAAAATAAATTAGGAAGAGACACTGAAAATACTGTCAAAATTAAATTGAATTAAATAATCGAAGTGAATACCCATCCTCCATGCAGAGGACACTAATGCTGCATTCACGCAATGTTGGCAGGATCGGGAAAACAAGAAAAGTTCCTGTTATTTTGATTTGTGTTCACGCATTGTTCCAAGTTATAAAATGGGTAGTTAGCAATCTGATTGGTTCAATTGGTTCATAGCCATGATATAATACCCACATACCACTGCTATGACGTCTACTTAAGAGTCGCATAAAAACGTCTTATTCAGCGTTTGGTTGTACTTAGCTCCACCCTCTCGTGTCACTTCTGGTTGCAAGAAACAAAGATGGTGACGACCAAAATGCCGAAATCCAGGCTTCAAAACCGTAGTCCACAAACCAATGGGTGACATCACGGTGACTATGTCCACCTCTTATATACAGTCTATGTTTCCCCCAGGAGACCACTGTTCGTGTGCCGTGTGAAACCATAATTCAATGTTTATTTATTTGTCACCTTTCGTACTTAAGTTACGCCACTTCCGTAGTTATTTTAATTAGAAAAGACTGAATGCATGTAACGGGTGGAAATTGACATGTGTTGCTGGACATTTGTAGGAGAACGCATGAAAAATGAGGAATAGCTTTTCGCAAGATATCATATGAACCGTTGTATGAGAGGATACATTGGTTTCAACTATCCACCAGCATTAAAATCCAGGGAAAGAAAACATTAGTTTTGCCACCAGTTTGGGGCAAACCCAATTTTGCATGGCTGACATTTAAAATGATTGATTCCTCTGGGACTGTGTGTGCCAGTCTCCTAAATATTGTCTGTGCTGGAGAAGATGAGGGGATTTGACAGCAGGTGGGAAGCCGGCCATTGGAAGCCTTTGCTGATAATTAGGGATTTATGTATGTAAATCTGAAACGACATACCCACAAACTGTGTCCGATACCATCGCTGCTACTGTTTCCATCAACCCCGGTCATCTCGGCCGGACCCCAGCTTACATTTTGCTCGGCTCGCCTGGGTGAGAAGTCCAGCAGCTTGTGTGATCTCCTGTGCAGAAGCAGAGTGTAGCGTAGGTTAGCCGGTGGGCTTTTTAAAACCTATTTTGCTGCCTGGTTTGTTGCTATGGACTGTCTGTTGCTGATAAGAGCCGGTCAAAGCTTTTCCATTTCCTACAATGTTCCTCAAAGCAGATACACGCCTGCTGTGCACTCAATCAAACACACGCTCCACATATACAGATGCACACACAGATTCTAGCGCGGCTGTAAATCACAACAATAAGCTGTCAAGATTAGTGTGTAAAAATAGCTGCAATAATGTAAACACCTGTAGAACACAATGAATACAAAGCCCTGCAGCAAAGTGAGGCTGGTGATGTTCAGAGGGCTGCAGATGTAACTGTGTGGGGATTGTTGCAGCCGTAGTTTGTGATGTTGAATTGGATTGCATCACTGTATATTGTAAGATGTTGCCGTTGTTGTGTACCCTCCCTTTACCTTTTCACTGTGGCAAGGGAAATGTGTATTTCAACGGCTCTTGCAGCATATGGGCACAAAGAAAAAAAGGTGCTTATCAGCAGAAGAAATGAATCAATTTGCCAGCATGAATCACTTCTCGGTTTCCCAAAACAGCTCCAGCATTTGCAGCGGCAGCTGGCCCTTTGTAGTCTCGCTGTGTGCTGTTTCAAAACATTGCTCAACTCAGAGGGGGCAAGTGTCTGAATGCTGTGTATCGATAAATCCTTCAGGATCTTGACCTGGTTTAACAAGACATCTCAGAGTGTCTAACAGTACTGACAACCATTAAAAAAGCATCAGAGTTTTTTATTCAGTAATAAAATATAAACCTCTCTTCATGTTCTATAACCATTGTGTTTATGGGATTATTGTTTGTTGTTGTTGGAAATATCACAGCTAATAATACAGCTGCAGAAAATGATATGGTGATGAGAAACAATGATGATGATAATGGTGAAAAAGACAAGTAGATGAAAGATGAAAGGGAAGAAAAATATCTTTTCTGATGTGTCCTTTGCTCAGCAAAACCTGGCTTGAACTGCACCTCGTGCATTACTGAGTTTTTGAGGAACTGCTTTAGGGCTTTGGTTTATTAATGTGGAGGAGGGAGTACCGTAAAATGTTCCCAATTAAAATGAAGATGAATTGCAGCAGCGGGTCCCCTGTTGTGGCTCTACTTTTGTATGTGTCTCTAAATCTCTGCCATACAGACAGGTCATTAAGCACTAAAGGCTGCTCCTGTCCCACGGCGGCGGCGCAGCCTGAACACATCATATCCCTGTCTGAGAGCGCTGCGTACTGCGCCCCGGAGTCAGGAAAGCAGTGCAGGGAGGAGGAGGCTCAGAGAGTTTGATGTGGAGGAGTTACTCAACATCTATAATTCAAGTTTTAATGTCTTAAAAATATGCTGCACTGTGAACACTTTTAAACGGTGAATTGACTGCATTTATATAGCACCCTTCTAGTCTTACAACCACTCAAGATACTTAACACTACATGCCTGCCTACATCTGCTTTACTTGTAAGTCCAGATCTGGGGACGATTATGTCACTATATTTAACAGCGTAAAACATGGTAATTTGATGTTGAAGTGATTTGATTGCTGTCGCTCCACCATCAGTTGTCCCTAACAGCTCAAACATGTCGGATGTATTTGCATGTAATGGCCAACCAAGTCGTGTTCTGCTGATATAATTGTCTTCGTACATCACAAGAGTCTTTTGTGTCTTATCTTTGCCACTCTGCGTGGTGCCACTCTGATCACTTCATCTAATGGAGCACGAAGCTAAAAGAAGAGACAGAAACTGACGATCATCTTCTATTTCCTCCCTTGGGGCTGAATGTTACAGCATAACACACACACACACACACACACACACACACACACACACACACACACACACACACACACACACACACACACAGTAGTTATTCACATATACCTTAAGTCTCCTTCACTTCCCCCTCCTCCCACACAGATACTTGACAGCAAAGTTTCCCAAAAGTTCTTTTTTTTTCCAGTCGGGCAGACACTCAGTGAGCTGTGTGCTGTTTACCCCATTATCTCCGCTGACCGCTGACACCAAATCAAATGGAAAAGTACAAACACATATATTTGTAGCCAGGGGAGACTCAGCCGAGATATGAGATCCACATCAGGTCAGCGGCTTGGCTCTTCTAAACGGAGAGGTTTTGTCTTGGTGGCCCACTCCCACTCGTCCCTGAGGGAATACATCGTCTGGTCTGGTCTGGTTTAGAGCAGCAGTTCAGTCTGTAAAACATTTTAAAAGCTCCTGGTAATAGAGTAGATAGGGTTTGATAGGGAGTAATAGGGTTTGTCTGGAGTGATGGTGGGGGAGATGTGTGCAAATAAGAAAGTATTTGCAAGTGTTTTTCAATAACGTTTACAGAAACTTTTGAATTGAAGAATAAAATAGAATAGAAGTCGTTGCGTTTGATCTGTAAATGCACTACAATTTCTAGATGATATAATGAAAAGACTTCTTAGCTCAAATGTCCCCAAGACGCATCATGTCTTTCATACTCGGTCCTAATTGCTACGGCGGTTGAACTTTCCATTTTCTCACATATGCAGTCTACTCCACTACATTTCAGAAGGAAATATTGTACATTTCACTCCATTACATTTATTTGACAGATATAGGTACTAGTTAAAAAATAAACATATACATGTACATAGAAACGGCCTGTTATAAAGAAATAACAGACCGTTGATATGTATAACAGACCGTTTATGGATGTCGCTGTTTTGATGTCGGATTCTGGCGGACCGTTTTTTTTGTCGAATTATTGATTTTTTAAGTAAGTAAGAATCAAGTATTCAACAAAGCCATGTAATAAAAATGAATAAAGTGTTCTTGAGAGTCGATACTGTATCACAAACATAATATTGCAATATTCAATTTTTTCGATATTTTCTTACACCCCTAGTTAACGCCGTCTTTGGTAATGAGTTGGACTGGAGTTGCTGGAGTGGTAATGTCACCCAAAATCCAACAGAGAGCAGGTCAGAGCTGCTAACGTTAGCCTGAACGCTAATAGCTTCAAGACATTGTTGAATTCCTTCTGCTTTTGCTCTTGTGTTATCATCATGTGGAGGAGTCCGAAGATAGCCAGACCTGCTGTGCTTAGTTACGGTTGCTAAGCTATGATTGGAGAACTTACTGGTCTGGGGGTTTAGCAAACAGTCAATTGATAGATTAGTTATTACATTGTCAGGAAATTTTCACCTGCAGTAGGCTCAGATTTCAGATACTGACGGATACGTGGATTACTAATTTCAAGCAGCCTTCGCTAATTAATTACTGTCAGGAGTGAAACCAGCGTGGCGTGCTTTGGAACATGATCAGCAGTGATGTTGAGTCTGCACTAGTGTGAGGCAGTTAACTAAAAGATGCAATAACACAAGTGACGCTGAGGAAATTAGTTAGGAAAAGATGGCAATGGACGGACTTTACAGTTGTACCTGAATAAAAAACGTGTCTGCATGTGTTCTCATGTAATTTGCCAGTGTTCGACGTTCATGTGCGATTGACTGGCAGAGCTGCTGAGGAGAAGTGAAACCTCTCCACGTGTGAGTGCTGCACAGGCTCCTGAAATGCGATAGAAGTAATTATGGCACTCAGCGGTGCATGTAGAGAACGCAGATCACCGGCTCTCCGAGAGAACTCTTCAACTGTGGCTTTGCCTGTCTGTCCTGCACAATTACAGGCTGAGGAGGAAGCCTGACACTTCTTCAGTGAACCACTTTAATGTACATAACTACTTCTGGCTCTTCCGACGCATGTTGTACCTTCATATTTCATTTACATAAAAAGAACAGAACATACATTTTATGAGGGAAGAGAAATCTTGTGCAGCCAGTAACACACTTAACTGTCACTGTAATGTTTTACTTTCAGTATTATTATTACCCAATTACTTCTGAAACCTTTATTAATCCCTAATTACTCATAATTTTGCACTCTCACATACAGTTTGCATTTTTTTGTAGATACATGGCATCATATTCGTTTGTAGTAATTAGTACAATGAAGCCACTGCCATTTAGGCTTTTAGCTGATGTTCCTTTCCAACTGTTGATTAGGCTTTACTTTAATTTGATGTTTTTATGCTGCAGTTTGGTCCAGTGGTCACACGATTCCTTTTATGCCTGCAGAAGACAGCTTATATGTGCCGCTTATTATATTGTATTCTGCATGCAGTATAACTTATAATAGTAATAATAACTATATGTATTTTTTTTATCATGCTGGTATTGGATCGGTACTTGGTATTGGCCGATACCGCAAGTTCAGGTATTGGTATTGGTATCCGCAAGGGATTAATTAGGCTACACAGTTTAGCCATCATAGTGTGAAATAAAGTTTTACTGCTGATCGTTATCAGACAATATTCAGTAAAAATATGTGATCAGGAGATCGCCATTAATGCTTTCTAGTTGCTGATCCCTGATAATGCTTCATTGTAAACAAGAAATCGGTGTTGAAATCGACAAGAGGAGAGGTAGTAACGTTGGCAGCACAACAAACAACAACAGCAACAAAACAAATCTGTATCGGCCAGTATGCCTCATCAACGATCGCCAATCATATCGGTGGCAAAAAAAAAAACGTGATCGGGGCATCTTTAAAAGTTAAACTTGCTGTACTTGTTGTATTCTGCATGCATATACTGTATAACTTATAAGTAAGTAACTCTGGGTAAGTTGCAGAGGATGAAACATGGCAAAGAAAGCAAAGTACGAACCCAGTGAATAAGCCAGTTACTCATCCACTACGTATTATTTCTGCAGTGTGTGACTAGATAGCCTCAAAGCTGCAGGGAGTTTGCAGGGGTTCTGAGTTTCCTTCCAGCGGGTAGTAATGAGAATTACAGAGACAGATGGTGTGGATGCAGGCGCTGATGTTTCTACTAGTGTATTCTACCACCTGGGAGCAAGAAAGAGAGTGCCACAAACTTTTGGCTCCCCGGGTAACAATTTTACTGAGCATCACATTATTGCACTGCGCCAAGGCACAAGCATGCAGCAGGAATTAAAGAAGATGATTGAAGTTAAAAAATATTAATGTCCTTAGGTTTTTAAGGTTTAATGAGAATCAGCTGCCCAGAGTGTCTAACAAGCGTTAAACTTTTAAATTTGGCTCATAGACTGTATATAAGAAGTGGATATAGTCACCGTGACGTCACCCATTGGTTTGTGGACTGCCATGTAGAAGCTTTGAGTTTGGCATTTTGGCGGTAGCCATGTTGGTCTTTTGCAACCAGAAGAGACACGAGAGGATGGAGCTAAGTACAACCAAAAGCTGAGTAAGACATTTTTAGGAGACGAAAAAGGTTACAATTAACTTTCATGAACTGAAAACACACTGTGAAAGGGTTAAAGTTCCAAGACGGAAACATAGACCGGACAACGCCGTGGTAGCGACCTGTCAATCACAAGGTAGCTACGCCCTAAAGCATACCCTGTTTTATGGTCTATTTGACTCTAAATGAAACCATAATTTACTAAATGAACATCATGCTGTATTGAAGAAGACTTGAAAATAGCGATTGAAACTAAAAACAAAAAAAAAAGCTCTTCATTTATGGTCCTTTTCCTCTGGTTTATAAATGAGTAAATATCCATAATGGGCTAACAAACTGTGCTCAGAGTTTGGCTTAGAGTCTGTCTCCCTCCATAACACATTACACATACAATGTAAATTACTGTATCAAACGGGTAGGCATAAGTCATATGAATTGTATAAAGATCTCTATACGAACACGGTAGTACAGGAAAGCAGAATGGACATCATCATCATCACTGTGTCACCTGGTGTTTCCGGCCTAGAGGGCGGGCGCCTAATCTTAGCTGCAAGTCAGCCTTCAGGATTATATGTTGCACCCACACATGGCCTTTGTTCCTGTCCTTTGTCTGCGTCCACAGCCGCAGGAGGGAGTAGGAAAGGCGTTATAGAATAATGGTGCTCTGGACTGGTGCGACTATACCAGTCAGAGCAGGAGTACAGCAGGCTAAATGATGCATCATTATAGCGATTATATAGCATAATGGCAATGTAATTGTGCCCAGGCGGCACGGCAACAGCATTTCAGGTCAATAATGTCTTCCTCTGTCTGTCCTTCCTGGCCTCCCTCCACTGGTTGTCCTTTGAGTCTTTCTACACTTGTTTATCTCTGTATTCTTCAATCTTTCTGTCGGTCTTCATCTCTTCCTGTCTTTTACCTTCACGGCCTCCTCCACTATCTCAGTCTTTCATGAATGAGGAAGAGACACAGGCGAGATCCAAGCGAACCATTGTGCTTGTAAGGACAGAATCTCTTCTGTACTATGTAGGGCAAGGGTCAGTAGTGGGCTGGAATATGTGCATAATGACAATTACAAAGCTTCATTCATACTGGCCACCTACATAGTGTGATGCACAAACACTCAGAGGTGAGTCAAAGGCTTAAAAGCAGCGCTGAGTTACACAAAAGCCTCTTAGCAGTGAGGCAAGCTTAGTTTTCCCACCGTGTGTCAGTGAATAGAAGAGCAGCTCGGACTTTGTGATCACTTTTTTAACCACAACAAAAATGATTTATTGCGCTTTATTATCGCGATTTATTTATAGAGCCTTATCTGCGTCAGTCTTTAGTCCGTTTGTATCTCTGAGAGAATCTTGAAAACACTGCACAGATGTTCACTATAATTTCGCCAGACGAGGTGGCTTCCCACAGAGCTCAGAGCAATTAAACTGGAATTTCTGTCGGTGCAGTTTTCTGTAAGTATACACCAGCTTCTTCTTTGTCTGCTCAGCCATGGTGGTTAATTACCCACTAGTCTCAAAAAGTCTGTCACTACTTTAAAAAATGTAAAACATAGATCAGAGTAAGTCGGGATCTCTCTCCTGAGAAACAGCTAAGCACTCTCAAAACAAAAAAAAAACGTTCAAGAACCGGGTAGCCCATACCTCGACTTCCTACTGCATTATGAGACTTATGTGAGAATATCACAGATAACAAAGGTGCAACATGTCTACATATTATATATTATACTATAAGGTGTTCAATCATGAGAAAAATCAATAAGTTTTAAAGTTAAATGCATCAATCTGGTGCAGCAAAATCAAGAAGCTAGATCTATGAAGGACTTTGTGCTCTTGTAAACAATTGAATCATAAAGACAGATTGGTTGGATGAATGGTGATGACACAGCAAACAAAGTCACACCAACAAAGTATGGCAAACGATATGGGCTCTGTGTTTCAAGACGTGTCGGGTGGGTTGCTGACATCGCCGCAGACCGTTGACGCAGTGAGGACAGTCCGCCCCCGTTGACAAAGTGTTTCCATACTTTGCTTTATGTGTAGTGTTTACCACTTAGGATTTAAATGTGAGGCTACTTCTCATTTCGGCTTGTTGACCATCTCATTTCGGCTCATTGCGGTTTGTTTTGTTTTTGGACAGATACAGAACGGATATGAAATGAAAAAAATCATGATACATAAGGGAATTGATTTTTTTTTCCACCCCTAGAAGTTTGGTGTGAACAAGTTCTAATGTAATTCAAGGAGAACCAGTGAGGTTATATCCTTTCTTTTTAAAAGAAAAGAAATGAATAATCCCCGCTCAACGGGGGAGCTGAAAACATTTGATTCACGGATTCAGTGGCTCTCTGCTCGGCGGCGGTACGGTGCACATAATTACAGAGCCGGATGAATATAAGGGTGTAATTTCCTCTAGAGAAGGTTCACTGCAACTGAGCCCCACAAAAGAGTGTGTATCTGTGGTTGAATTAAGGGGTTGTGACAGAGGGGCTGTAACCTGCGTGCATCAGTGTAGGTGCAGAGCCGGGTAGCCTATTTACATATTGTATACTAATGGCTGTTTGATTAGACAAGGTGGATGAGTCTGACCTTTCATTTTTGTATGAGAGCTGTGATGAGGCCGCTGCCATACTGTGGAGAGGCTGGGACACATGAATACATGCAGACTTACACACATTTACATCAGAAATACACAAAACTATACACATTTGCTAAAAACTCTTTCCTACATTTTCAAGTAAACAACAGTTTGACATGTCGGCCGTTTATTCGCAGAGAGTTAGATAACAATAGGGGTGTAAGAAAATGCGAGCCAAATGCCGAACTATTCCTTTAAGCAATGTAAGCCAGTTAAAGCAAGCCCAACTTTGCTATTGTAGAATCAGAGCAGAAAACACTATGTGCCTCTCTACTTGATGGACATGCCAATTCCAGCTAAAACCAGCTAGAGAGAAACATTAAGATGATAAAGATAGACACCGAAAGAGAAAAGAGAGTGAAAGAGGGACATTGTGAGATTTCAGATGAGTGGGGACTGGAGTAGAGGGGGGTGTGGGGGGGGGGGGGGGATGGGTATTTAAATGCACTCTCGACCTTTCAAAGCAAGACATTATGGAGCACTTACCCATGCCAAACAGCCCTGTAATAACATTTTCCAGGCGGCTCTGGGTGACCTACAGGGATTGGCCAATTGCCTCATTGTGTATTTGTGTATCTATGTGTGTGAAATTGAGCATAAGGTGAAACCAACATTCACACATATTGTCTATAGTGCTTGCTAGCAATATTTTTACCATAAAATTAAATTATAAAGGCCTTTTTAAAAGTCATCCATATCTTGAAAACAGCATGTTTTCTTTATATATGTAAGTACAACGTGCAATTACGCATGCACCTGAAATGTGCCTGCACATTAAGGCACACATATTCCATTGCGCATCTCATTATTATGCTCATAAAACAACTCATAGCCTAACTGTCTCCACATTTTCCCCATCATCTAATGCCTCCGCTGTGCTCCAGGCCCAAACTAACAATGGCACATTTTAATTAAGGACAGAGGGCAACCCGAGACCTCGGTTGATAAATCGTGACACAATGGATCCTCTTTATTTTACAAATGTTGAATAATGAGCTCCGGGTCGTGTTTTCGCTGCCATTGAATATCCAGTGTTTAGGGGGGTTCAGCTGTCATCTCGCCTGCAGTGCTGAATCCCTCTGCAGCACGGAGAGAAATCCCAGACTAAAATCCCTGCGCAAATGAACCCATATAGAGGCAGGAGACACTTCAGGGCGAAATGTAATCCTTAAAATCCATGAGCGAACACAGAGGTACCTCTCCATGTCATAGTGTCCAGATATCATTCTCCCTCTAACTTTGCCTGAGGCGGAGGATTTACTGTGTTTACCTGGCAGCGGAGCATCAGATAGACTCCTCTGTTTCCTGTCTTGCTCCCTATCAGTGCTATAACAAACCTCTGTGGGCCAATTAAAGCAGCTATCATGGCTGTGATTGGATCACTGAGCTTTGATGTGACAAGAAAAAGCACATGCCAATGTCAGTATTGTATTACTGGGATACTGTACCAGATTTCTGTGATTAGTGATGCATCATAAACTCTTGTTATCTCTGCCAGGCGTAAGCCTGTGGGGGGATCATGTGTCATGTATGTGTGTTTGCATGCATGTGTGTATCTGTCTGTCTGTCCACGGCTAATCTCGCGTACTACTGAACCCATCAGCCTGATATTTCTTTGTGAACATTTATGACTGTATGCTCAAGGACACAGAGATGCACACCCCACCAATCTCCGCTAACATCTTAAAACTCACCATCCAGAATACACAAGTCTGCCACCGACTCCTTTCACAGAGAGCAGCCGGACCGAAAACTCCTCCCACGGTGAGCAATCAACTGTCAATCATCCGTGCTTTCACAAAGGCAACAACAACATATAAACGTGACAGTCAACGTTGGCAAGACTGTACGAGTGCAGTTACCAGGTACATTGTAAAAGAAAGGGTTTCTATGCACATGAACTGTTTGAAAAACGCTGTTGCGGTTCAGTTTTTAATGGTTAATTTCTAATTCTGAAGGGTTACTGTACTGTCTCTATACTTTTTTAAAATAACCTCACTGCTCTAATCCTCACAAACCAGAACAACGTTAGGCTTTTAGAGATAACGAGGTTTCCTTTCTTCTCTCCTTCATCACCGGAGGTGTAATTAGACAGGTAATGGAGAGGAGAGCATCTCTGGGCCCATCATTCTTAATCAAAAGAGTCATAACAATGCAAATGCTGACCCTTTGTTGACTCAGACTCAGATATCATTTTAACTTTTAAAGCAGGAGAGAGACACCAGAGCCCGGCACAGCCAGTGATTTCAGATGATACACACTTCCTAATTCACTGGAGGAGGAGGAATGTTATGAGTCGCCCCAGATGAATAAAACGGGTTATAAAATTGGGAATGAGGAGTGATGAAGCTTTTAGCCTCCCTCCGCTCCACCTCTCGCCCACCTCCTTCAAAGCCTGTCCACCCACTCCTCTTCCCTCTCACGAAATGGCACTGACTGTCTGCCTTTCCCCGTCTCGTCCAGTGTCTCTCTGTCTTGCTCTTTTGTTTTCCTTCACCCCATCTCTCCTTCTAACCTCATCTCTTTTTATGTCTCTGCTCCTCTCTCCCCCCGCCTGTGTCTGTTAGTCTCACTCTTTCTCCCCCTTATCAGTCAGGCAGTGAAGCATGGGCAAGCTGTCTGCAGTGAAGACAACAGCAGGGGAGCGCAGGGCCATGAATCGCTGGGAACGGAGACTTAAGAGACTTCAGAGTGACTGCATTAAGGGCTTTAGACTGTAATAAAAGAGAATATTTAGACTTACAGTCTAAGGATGGATGTTACAAGCTGACGGCGAGCTGAGAGGAGAAACAGTAAAGCTTTGTGTTTCCATATCGAGGTTAAAACTCAATATTAAAAGCTCATGATAAAAGAAACAAGCCAGTGAGAATTAGTAAATAGAGTTATGCTCATTGAGTAGGTAGTTGTATAGCAACTAAAAGGCTTTTGAAGCAGTTATTTAAAAAATAATAAGAACAATTTTGACGAATAAGAATATTTTTTATGTGAACGAAAGTTATATTAAAGGTTGATTCATAAATTTGTATGATTGAAATTGTGCTCATTCAAAGACAGTGTAATGAAATACTGATTGATTTTAAAACAGCTCAGTTATTCTTTATATAATGGAGAGGTCTTTTTTTCCTGGCACAAAAGGGGAATAAATAACGGCGAAAACTAAATAGACAAAAACACTGGTATCGGCTATTGGCTAAATTATTATTCTAAATATCTGTATCAGCACAGAATTTCGCAATCGGTGCATCCCTAACAATATTGTATAAAAGCAAGACCTATTTTACCCAATAAAGGAGTATGTTGGTGGATGAATATGGTCCAGAGTCAGAGCACTTTGCATAATTAGACCACAATGTGTTCATGTGCAGGAAGACATTTAAAAGACATTAATTAAACCTTTATAAACAGTGCAAATGAACAATCAACACAGCTCATTTAGTGTGGCAATTTGGAGGACAGACTCAATACACACAGCCAAGAGACGTCACTACACTGTAAAAAACGATCTAATAAAAAGGTTCAATAAGGAATGGCAGGGCTCTATTCCCTAAATCAAAGAATACACAACAGGTTATGTTGAAGCCTTTTTTTTTTACTTTAATTCATCCGAGCTTTGTGGTCATGGCAAAGTGCTTTTGTTGCTATTCTATTGATGTTATGTCCTTGTTATGCAACTGTCATCAATTAAGGTTCAAAAGTAGTTTTGGTATCTTTGATCACATTTTTTCATTTAATTTCCAATCTGTAGTCCAACTTTACAAAACTTTCACACAGCAAATGTATGCTTTCTTCTGATCCACAGCAAATATATACATCTATTATTCTAATATATAGTTACAGTAATAAGTCTACAGTAGTTTGGTCGTTTGTGGACTGCCGTTTTGAAGCCTTAAGGTCCAAGACGGCATTTTGGCTGTTGCCGTCTTAGTTTTTGGCTGTCGACATCTTGTCTTTTTGCAACCAGAAGTGACACGAGAGGGTGGAGCTAAGTCTAACTGAACGCTGAATAAAAGTTTTTTTATGGGACCAAAATGTTAATACTAACTTTGATGAACTGGAAACACACTGTGAAAGGGTTAAAGTTGTAACATATGGACAACTCCCAGAGCGGACAACGCCGTGGTAGCGAACTGTCAATAACAATATAGCCACGCCCTAAGCATCCCCTGCTTAAAGGTCTATTTGACTCTAAATGGGACCATTATTTACTCAATGAACATCATGCTGTATTGAAGAAGACTTGAAACTAGTGATTGAGATAATAAACTCAGGTTTACAATATTTACTGAGGTAAAAAATCAAGTGAGAAGTAGGGTCATTTTCTCATAGACTTCTATACAATCAGACTTCTTTTTGCAACCAGAGGAGTCGCCCCCTCGTCCTGATATCATCCTGACATCACATCACATCACATCACCTTTAGAAGAAAGCATAGGTGGATATTATGGATACAGACGAAACAAATTAATCATTGTTTGACGTAAAATCACAAGGGTTTCAACTTGTAATAGCAAGTGCAGTAGTGGATGCCGATTCATCTAAAAATGTGGACAGTAAACCTCATGAGCACAATCAATTTTATTTAGGAAGACTGCACTGAGTTACAGAAGCTAGTGGATCATTTGCTAACCCAGAGGTGAGGCAGGATGGAGGCTCTCTATGGAGATCCCTCCTCATTTACAAAAGCACCCGTGGTTGTGGAAGGAGTTATTTTTGGGTGTTGAAGGTTTTGGTTTATTTTCTGTAGAGTCAATGTTAAGATGACTGGCAGTTGGAGCACTATGAAACTCTGCAGGTTGAATCATCAGTAGAAAAGGTGAGTTACTGCATTAGAAAATATCTGATCCAAAGGTACAAGCCTGTGTACATAAAATACTAAGAAACATCCAATGACAGAGCTTAAAATACTCTATAAGCGTCAAAAAGGCTATGGTAAATGGACTTGTATTTATATAGCGCCTTTGTAGTCTTCTGACCACTTGAAGCACTTTACACACATCCATACACTGATGGCAGAGGCAAGGTGCCAACCTGCCCATCAGGATCTTATCTAAAGATTCATTCACACAAACTCACACACCGTTGGCACAGCCTTGGGGAGCAATTTGGGGTTCAGTGTCTTGCCCAAGGACATTTCGACATGTGGACTGGAGGAGCCTATTAGTGGACGACCTGCTCTACCTCTGGAGCCACAGCCGCCACAGCTATTCTTTGTAGAAACCTGACAATATATTCAGCATCTTTAATGAGTTCACTTTAATATTCTGGGTTTTTGGATTCCTTCAGCAGCTATGGTGCAATGTTTTGTTCCCAGTTGCATCAATGAAGTGTTCTGAATTTACTACAGCTGTGGTTTGTGTCTCTGATTGGTTTCTTTTCCATAGCAACAGCGGCGGATGATGCTCATGGGTATTGTAGAGGTATTGGCCAATGTCAACTGAAGGAAAAAAGATTATTTCTCTAAACAAACAACATTGAAATTATTACATAATTGAAACCTATAGTAGTGGGGAGCTCTGTGCTTGTGGATCGATTAACATATATGATTAAAAGAATATTTTCAAATGGGAATTTTATTAAATCCTTCTACTTTGCAACACTATTTACTAGGGCTGTCAAAATCGTTTTAACTCAATCGATATTTCAGAGGTTGTAGCGGTCTCAGTTTTAAAGGTAGAGAGAAGATGGCATCTTTTGAAACTAGAAAAAACCTAAGGAATCCATGGGTACCAACCATGTCATACTAGCTTGTTGAAAAGGAGGCTAAATAATTCTCTAAACTAAAGCTAAATTTTGGCGATGAAAAACTTTTATGGCCATTTTCAAAGGGGTCCCTTGAATTCTGACCTCAAGATATGTGAATGAAAATGGGTTCTATGGATACCCACGAGTTTCCCCTTTACAGACATGCCCACTTTATGATAATCACATCAGAATCAGAATCAGAATCAGAATCAGAAATGTTTTTATTGCCAGGTGTAAGAGATTTACACTAGGAATTTGTTTTGGTTTTGTTGGTGCAGTCAACAGTATAACAGTATAAGAATAAAATAGAATAATAAAAAAATGAAATTCTAAGAATATACAA
>CAKALG010043439.1:0-21059 GCA_916700815.1 Helicolenus hilgendorfi
GGCAAGCCAACTTTGGCAGGCATTACTTTCCCTCCGTACACATCAGCCTGGCAACTGAGTGAGCAGCCCTAATGGTTGTCTGAAGCAAGGGGCAACCATGTTAGCTGAATTCCTCCCCCACAAAAGCCAATATCCAGGTTGGGTTACATGCATATTGCAAACTGACAGAGCTTAACACACACACATTGGCAACAGTTGCATAGGCAGAGCTGACTGTCCTCGCTACTGTGGTCTAAATACCCACAGATATTTACTGTACTCGCCTAGTTAAGCCTCAGTGTCTTTGGCCCCATAAACCTTATTTATTCCAACTGACCCATGGCACTGCACTGGTTTCCAGTTTCCCACGGGGAGCCTGAAAGACTGGCAGGACATTGTGTCATCACCCCTTGGGGGGAGATTACACTACACTCCAGCCCACACAACACACTGTGTTTGTGAATGCATGCACATATGGGCGTGTTTGTTGTGCCAGTTTATGGACACATGTCAGTGCAAAGTGTTTTTCATCAGGAAAAGTGATTGACAATTGTTTTATTGGATTATGAGCACAGACGTTGTCGGAGGTTTACTGGAATGTGTGAGGACATTTTCGGAGTGTGTGAGATTTGTGCTTTTGTGGATTACTTATCGGGGAAATAAACGGGAAGGGTGTGTGTGTGAGTGTATTTTCTTTTAATACTACAGACAGTGAGTAGGAGGAGGATAGAGGGAAGAAAGGTGACACTAACTCCCTTCTCTTGACACACACACACACACACACACACACACACACACACACACACTAATTCATTCCTCTTCCATATGGAAATATTTGTTTTATCACCAAGTGAGATCCATATTTGCAATATGTGACATCTGCTCACACTAAATGCCTGCATTAATAGGAAACTGCAGGGAATATGAATGAAATGTTGTTATCCTAAACCACACAATGTTATGATGATCTCACTCATCACACATTTATGACATTTTATTTTAGATTTTCAATTGATTTCTTGAGCTGAAAGAGGTATATTATGTATCAGCTGTAAATATATATCTTTGGAATGAAACAGTTCATTTAAACAGGAGCCTCATACAGTAGGTACAGAGCCAGGCAGTGTTTGTAATAGTATCAGTGCTCACTGGGCTTATTTATAATGTGATGTAATTTACTGCGGTAAGCTGGTTAAACTGCATTTGTGGCTGAGGGAAGTAGGAATGTTTTTCTTCACGGGATAGATTTCCTGCTTTCCTCTTTTCTACAGACCACAAAAACGGGGTTATGAATATGTAAATTACAAAAGGGCAGCGTGTGAGGGCAAAGCATTTTATTTCATTTCGACTGGAACTCTTATGCGATTATAGATATGCAAATCAGCTGTGAGCTGAAATGCAGATGGAATACAGTGGTACCCTGCAGCTACACAGGTTCCTCCTCTGCTCTGTTGTCTTAACCGTTCTTCGAGGCTCTCGTCAATAAAGAGCAGAAGTGGTGCAGCTTGTTTTCGTGTTTCCCAATCTCTAAAATTTGTATTAATTTGCAAGTCTGGTCATGCATAGTCCTTCTTCTAGTTCGACACGAGAAGGCTGTTCCCACATCTATCTGCTCTAGGGACAAAGTTTCACCTTGAATCTGAGTTTAAGACGCCAATTGTGGTCCAGTAAGCAACTTACAGAAGTGTGATGTGGAAATCTGAAACTTTGTGATGGCCATTACTTACTATGACATCTGACATTTTATAAATTAAAGACTAGGGCTGTCAAAGTTAACGCAATAATAACGCATTAACGCAACGGCACTAATTTCTTTAACATATTAACACAACTTGCGATTTTTAGGTTGTAGCGGGCTCAGTCTAGTTAGAGTGAAGACACTAGCATCATATGAAACTACAAAACCTAAGGAATCCATCGCTACCAACCATGTCATATTAGCTTGTTGCGAAAGAGGCTAAATAACGCTCCAAACTTGCGCTAAATTTTGGCAAGGAAAACCTGGAATGGTCATTTTCAAAGCGGTCCCTTGACCTCTGACCTCAAGATATGTGAATGAAAATGGGTTCTATGGGTACCCACGAGTCTCCCCTTTACAGACATGCCCACTTTATGATAATCATATGCAGTTTGGGGCAAGTCATAGTCAAGTCAACACACTGACACACTGACAGCTGCTGTTGCCTGTTGGGCTGCAGTTTGCCATGTTATGTATGTATGTTATGTATTTGTTATGCTAAATGCAGTACCTTTGAAGGTTTCTGGACAATATTTGTCATTTGTCATTGTTTTGTGTTGTTAACTGATTTCCAAAAATAAATATATACATACATTTACATAAAGCAAGAATATTTGCCCACTCCCATGTTGATAAGAGACAATATGTGCGATTTATCGCGATTACTTATTTTAATCGATTGACAGCCCTACTAAAGACTAAATGAAATAAACACTAAATGTGAATATACAACTCTGCCTTCAAATTGTGTTGCTGTGCAGTTTGAATACACCCATCCCTACTGAATAACTTAGGGCTAGAGGAACTGAATTTCATGATACCCAGTCAATCTGTGCAGCCTCAAACTGCTCTGCTCCAGCAAACGCCTCCAGCAAACATCACCATCACCTGCACTGACAACAGGCCTGCTGCTGTGTGTGTTTGTGCGTGGAATGCTAAATGCCACGTGTGTGTGTGAATGCAGAGCCTTGGGGATGTGTTTGCGTTAGAGATTGGCAGGTCCCAGGGGAGTTAGCAGTGAGCGATGCTGGCGGCCATGAATCCCTACGAGTTGTAAAATAGGTTTGATAGAATTTCAAGAGTGAGTATGAACCAGGTAGGACCGAAACCTAATAATCAAACCCTCACCCGCATTTCCTTATAGAATACAATTCCCATTTGTTTCCCGTAGTGAAAATTCCCTTCCTGGAAGGTGAAACCTAATAATTAAACCCTCACCCGCATTTCCTTATAGAATACAATTCCCATTTGTTTCCCGTAATGAAAATTCCCTTCCTGGAAGGTGAAATCACACCAGCCTTGCGACAGATTCAGGATCGCTGGGTCTCAGCAGGCAGTCTGCAGGAGAACAGGCCACCTCCTGTGCGTCCAACTGGGCTCAGCATTAACAAACTAATCAATGGGATGGTGGTCTCACCACGTGCTGAACACATTACTGTAAGTGCTCCCAGTGGTCCTGCAGCATTGTTGAGTATTATAGGTGTCACTCATGCTCACAGGTGTTGATATAAGCCTATGTATTGTTCCTATAGCGAAAACATCTTTAACCTTGAACATTTGAATGCGAAGAAAAGCTGATAATGTTTCCTGCAGAATACTCTCCCGTACTGAAATATGTTGTCAGTCAAACGGCACTCTTTTAAGCACTATTCTCAGATATTTGTTATCTAACTCTGGTGTTAACTGGGGACAGGGATTTTTTTCTTTTCATCTAGATTCTAATTTAACTTTAATAATCTACCTCCTCTCCTATTCTCCCTCTAAAATTCGTTCAGGGCCATCTTTAGCCCTTTTGTTGCCCTTTAGGCAAAATTCCATCACAATGGTTTTTAAAACAAAAACTAAGAATGTTATTTTCAATGTATTTATTATAATATAAATAAACAATTGGTCCCTGATATTGTTGGCTTAAAGCGTTTAGTCAGTTTCACTACAACTCTAATGAAAGGGTCTAATGAAATGATACTATTGGTTGCATTATAGGATCCAGCTTTTTTTGGAGCTCGACCCATACTAGGGACTAAAAGTCAGAATATCTCGGCTTCTGTTGCATCAATTGTGACCATTCTTTTTTCAATCTGTCTTTTGTGAGTTCCTTCATTTTATGGAAGTGGAGCACTAAATAGCTGGAGTACCCCTTTAATTGTCATACATGGCATTGTGTTTCTAGATTGGCTATAAAAACAGTTAATCAGCAAGAGAGTGAAAAATGTTGAATCTTTAACAATGAAGCAAAAACCTTTGTGGGCATAATAACAGATTTGAGTTCAGCTAACTGACATGAATGTTAGTGAGCAGCAAATCAACACCTGAATGATATGGACCCATACAGTATTGTGTATGTTAGTCCATCATCTCCCTTCATTCTCAAAGACTGGCCTCTGGTGAACCTTCATGTTGGACTGGTGCTGCCGGTGAGTGTCGGTGCCAAAGGTTCTCTGGAGTGACTCGGTTTTCTCTTTGATGGTAGTTCAGACTCTGCCCTCCACACCCTCCTCCCAGAGCCACTAAAAGACAGATAAGAGAAACTTCAAAGGCTGCTTTTTCTGCTCCAATCCAAAAGCAGGCAAATGAAGGACGGGCAGATTTGAGTAGTCAAATCGCTTTGGGGTGTGTGGTGTGTAGTGAGCATGGCGACGGCGTCTTCATGGTAGATGCAGTGGTGGAGGAAGTATTAAGTATCCTTTACTTAAGTAAATGTACTAATCCCACACTGTAAAAAAACGATGTTACAAGTAAAAGTCCTGCATTTAAAATGTTAGTAAGAGTATTTAAGCATAATTAGGAAAATGTACTTTTTATTTTGATGTGTATACTTGTATGTTGGGTTTCTACTAGAACATGTTTACATGCTTTATTGTTCGAAAAACGCTTTACTTTTCTCAAACCGGCTGTGCTGCTGCACCTCTTTTCACCCTTTGTATTAGTATAGTTGCCAGTCGACTAATTGTTATACTTAATAATGTTGGGTAGTTAAATTTATAACAAAACCTCATATCAAAATTTTATAAGCTCTCTGTATGTTTTGTATGCAAAAATCTCAATTTGTAAATTAACTAAAGCTGTCGAATAAATGTAGTGACATAAAAAGTACAATATTTCCCTCTGAAATGTTCTGGAATAGAAGTAGAAAATTAGCCGGAAAAGAAAAGACTTCAAGTACCTCAAATTTGTATAGTACTTGAGTAAATGTATTTTTTACATTCAGTAACATACAGTTACATTCAACCACTGAGTAGATGTGATTGATTATCGCAGACCAATCCTACCACTTTAAAAAGCTTTACGTTCTTCATCAGGCACCTAATTACATTACAGAGACCACAGAGTGGTTTCCTCCCTCTGTAGGTTTGGGTGGTGGGATTAGAGAGCTTGTTTCAAAGTGTGCCACCCAGATTTTGTTTAATCAACACACTCCAGCCTGTGTTTTTTAAAGGGTGGCAGCTGAGGATTTGTATCCAGGCTTTTTTTTTTTTTTTTTTGGAAGGACAGCTGGGTTATCATCACCCGAAAGCCTGGTGTTTTCTCTAATCTTAATACCCAACCAGAGCCCCCTATTGCTGCATTGGGTGACTGAGAAGGCCATTGGATACCTTAGGCTAAGATTCTGTCTATCAGTCCATAAGCTGATGCTGGATGAAGTGTGTGGATGTGTGTATCATATGATTTCACTATGTCCCAGGGGCGGATACAGCATCGTTGTAATCCACAAATGAGATGAGGCCTGCGAGAGTAGAGAGATGCAGAACAGGGAAACTAGTGCCGCTTTACAACCTAGAGTGAGTTACAGCTGCAGTTTAGATGAAACTAATCTCAGTTTGTGGTGGTTGCAGCTAAAGGGATCTATCATGAATATTTATTTCATAATATAGATTTTTACTGCTCAGTTTTGGACACAACTTGACCAGAAAAGGAAGGAAAGGAAAAATAAACAGAAGCTATATCAATTTATTTTGTATTATTATTATTATTCGGGCCAGTGGAACAAGCTCTACATCATCGACATATTATCACATCCTAAAGTTGTTATGGTTCATTTGTTAGCAACGTGTCATAACTGACAAATGTAAGCCTAAACACTCCTTTTAGCTCTGTTTTTGGTCTCCACCGGCTCCCAATGGAAATACATGGCTCTTAATCTGCTAAATGCTCCACTATATTCACCAGCTAGTTGCTAGGTTTGTTTATCTGCCTGCTGTTGGTGGAAACTCGCTCGATGAGAGCGGTGGGACTGAACCAGAACAATAAAGTTGTGAGCCGTAAAACCAAAACAATGAGCTGAAAGACACTGAAACGTTCTGTAGAGTTGAGGTGATTTGCAGTCGGGTGATTTGTCACTGCAAGCAACTACTTTCACATCATGCATAGTCATTTGATCCATTGTTAATGAAAAAATATTGACATAGTTTTTGTAATAGCAGTATTTCAGAATGCAAAAATTGAGCTGTCTTGCGATATTAGTGTATATTAGAAACAATACAACTCAAATTAAATTCTTGACAACATACTGTAGGGCTGGGAGATATGGAGAAAATCCAATTTCACAATATTTTTGACCAAGTACTTTGATATTGCAACGATATTTTGACTGTCTCTGCTGCTGTCACAAGATATTTACACAATGAGATTTTTGATAAATAATCACCAATAATGTGGATATAATGACAAAGTGGGTAAAGGCAAATTATAGAACAGCTAGAGCAGTCTGGTCATTTAAGAAAATGACATCACTTTACTGTAATGCAGCCTTTAAAACCAGGATCACTTATGCCATATTACCATTTTAGGATATCCAAAATCTAAGATGATACCTAATCTCATATCATGGTATCGATATAATATTGATATATTGCCCAGCCCTAACATACTGTCTCATTTGTGTTTATATTCTGGCAATCATTTATAACTGGACTGAAAAATCTGCAGTGTCATACTTTGCTGCTATTGCTTTGATCGATTACATTTTGTTGTAGTTGCATTAAATCATGAAGCTTGTATTGCCAACCTAAAGCATTTTGGATCAAAATGTCCACCAAAATATGAGTCATATTTAACTAAAACTGCAGAATGAGAGTCAAAACTCATTTTCCACTTTAACAATGCTAATGTATGAAGACAAAGTGAAGGCTGCAGTGTGGAAAAGTGTGCTCTGTGCCAGGAGTCTGCCTCGTATTGATCCGACTAAGGATAGAGAGGAGACGGTGTGTTGCTGTGCCAGCCTCAGGAGCAAGCTGTGGATTATTCCTCTTTAATCCTTTGTCTTTACGTTGCTCTTTTCCTTATTTCAGCCAGGAGATGAGATGCGATTTTAATCTCTTTTACTCCTCAGCGTTATCTTTATCGCGACAGTGTGCTGGGCATGTTCAGGGGCTTTTGATCTGCCGTTTTTAAATGCTGATTGGCTGGAGGGTGCCCGCTTCGTTACCCCTCCAGCTCCTGTTTGCAGGCATTTTAATTACCACAGAGAACCGAGGCCTTTTTTTCCCACTTTGGCCAGCTAGGACTCAACCAAACTCATTCCATTACTGCACTTTTTGGCAGTAAAACCCCCCCTCAGCTTTATAAACTTGGTCCAATCTTTCTGACAGTATCATGGTTACACAAGCAGTTTAAGTGGCTTGTAAACAGTGTTGATAAGCGCTCTGTGGTTATTTGTTACTCCCACATAATTAACCAATGTCTGTGGCTCTAATCAGGCTTTCTCTGTCACATTTTCCTCCCACGCTGTCTGCTCCCAGACTCCTAAAATGGTTGCTGTCAGCTGCACTCCATGTTTTTTTTTCCCTTCTCTCTGGCTCAACTATATCACACTGTGGGCAAAAACACATGATCCTTTGACAGGCCAGTAAATTTGGGATTTTGTAAGACGGTGGAGCTGCATGCTATTGCTTTTCTTTGATCAGTCCTTTAAGCCTTTGTAACTTGTCCGCTCGCTGCCAAAGCTGTGATGACACAGCCCGGCACCGCTCATTACAGGCCTCTGTGTAAACGGCAGATCCACTGAAATGTACTGCTTTGAGGTTGTTATCTTGCAAAAGCAAATATGTGCCATAAAATAAACTGTATACACACAATAAGCAACACCAACACTCAAAGCTGGGGTAGGCAGGTTGGAGCAAATGTGATTACAAATAAGTTGTTTTTATAACACGGTCACTATATCCTGACAGTAGTGCATGAGTCAGGTAATCTGAAAAATATCATGTTCCTCTGTGTCCTCTTCGGTGCTCCTAACGGCATCTGCAAGATTACAGACCGGAGGATAACAACCAATCAGAGCCGAGCTGGAGCCTTGCCGTCTCTGAGCAGCCGTCAATCACTCGCGAACTCCGATCAAACGGTCAAACTAGGCAGCGCTGATCAAATATGAATCAATATTCTGTTACTCTAATGCCTATTTCTCGCATAAATAGTTTCCAGAAACATTTTGTAGTGCACTGTTTAGCTGTAAAATGAGCGTTTGCGAGTAATTTACAGCTGCCTCCGTTGAATGAACAGCCAATAGAAACGCTCTCTCTCAATGAAATGACCTGTGATTGGTCAGTCTCCTGTCACGGGCTAGATTTTCTAAAGCCTGAAAACAGAGCCATGAGGAGGTGCAGGAGTCTAGTTTTCTCTCAGAACGCTTAAATTACAATATGCTGAAAGGTTATTATGGAATTTTTGCCCAATGATGCCAAACATATTCTGCCTACTGCAGCTTTAAATTGCCAACCTTCAAGTCTGTGACACAGATATTTTTCTTCAGTTGTAGTTTGATGTGTGGCTGATAATCAGACAGATGAGATAATTATAGGCTCATTGCATCCACGCCTTCATAATGAGAATATCACAAACAACACTTGGCGTATGATTTCCTGGTGATTGTCTAATTGAATCTCTTCCTCTAATGAGTTTATAATATGCTTGTCGTACTTCACTGAAGAATATTTCACAAGAGCTACATTTTCAAGTGACGTGAATGAAGTCGACTCTAATGGGCCCCCAGCTGATATGGTGCAGTGATATCTTGGAAGAATTAATCAAACCCACACTGGGGCCCCTCATAATGTTTTGGACCAGCACAGACTGGTCACGTGAGAGGCCACCTCATCCCCCGTCTGCGTCTCTCTATTCTTTGTCAGCGGCTTCCTACAGCCACGGCTCTGAATAATTCAACAAAGCAAAAGTGGGCCGGCGGAGCGGGAGTGGAGATATGGATTGAAGATGATCTCAGGGCACGGGGAACCAGGAAATTGACTTTGTGACGACAGAATAATCTGGAAAAGCATGCTCGTATGTGAAAGTGTGTGTATCTATGAATGGGCGTGGGTGTGTTTTAGTCATTATATGCCAGGAAAAGAGAGCTGGAAACACAAGTGAAAGTGAAACACCTTCCTCCCTCTCTTGCAAGAAGCTTTATTAATTCATAAATTCTCTCTGAGCCTCTGACCTGCAGGATCTCTGCCGTACGTATAACCGTAGGCGTTGACACATCTGGGTGTTTCATCTCTACACAGACAGCCTAGGACACACACGCAGTGTCTTGACATTTGAGTCCAGGTGATTGAGCGGGGCTCTGGGAGGGATTCAGGTGAATATTTCACAGCGCTGACTGATTTATGACTTGTGGGGCAGTGGAGAAGGTCAGTCTGGATGCAAAATGTTGGTGGAATTTAAAGGAGGTTCTCAGTGACTGACATGACAGGTTTCCATTGAGGTGATCGGTGTAATTTACCGGCGCAGTAGAGAGTTACATCAGATGCATGTGATGGATTGAGCTACAGTTCAGACGGAGGCTTTTTCATGCAAGTAGAGTTGATCAGACCTCATCCACGTTTGGTTGGCTTTACTTTTAGACATGCTAGAAGCAAGGCTCTAGGGATGGCAATGTAACTGTGGGTCCATCACTTTGGTCCAGACTGAAACATCTGTACAGGGTGGACTGATGTGACATTTTGTGCAGACATTCAAGGTCCCCAGATGATGAATCCTACAGACTTTGATGATACCTGACTCTTCATCTTTGTCACCTTGAGGTTGATATGTGTGGGTTCTGAGCAGTGGGCTATCTCCGGTTCTGAGAAGTGAAGCCAATGAGGAAGTGCCTTAAACTTGCAATTCTCTATAAGAGCCGGCGGGGGGCGACTCCTCTGGTTGCTAAAAGAAGTCTGATTGTATAGAAGTCTATGAGAAAATGAGCGGTGTTGTCCGGTCTGGGAGTTGTCTGTGTTTTCATCTTAGATCTTTAACCCTTTCATAGTGTGTTTTCAGTTCGTGAAAGTTAATTATAACTTTTTTGGTCACCTGAAAATGTCTTATTTAGAGTTGTGTTTAGCTTCTTGTGACAAGATGGGGACGGCCAAACTCTGAACTTGAGGCTTCAAAACGGCAGTCCACAAACCAATGGGTGACGTCACAGTGACTACGTCCACTTCCTATATACAGTCTGTGGTTTTGAGCAAAATGTCTCAATAACTATTGGATGGATTTCTATGAAATTTGGTACACACATTCATGTTCCCCTCAGGATGAATTGTAATAACTGTAATGATAACTTTTCATGTAGTTCATCAAATGTCCAATACTTTGGTTTATGACCAAATACAGGCAGTGGTGGCCTTAGATTAGAGGTTAGAAATGCTTGTGACCACAAGGTCGCCGGTCAGCACCTGCCCCTCCCTCATTACCACCACTGAGGTGCTCTTGAGCAAGGCCCTTAACCCCAACCAGTGGCCAATAGATCAGCCTGTGGTTGTACTGGGCAGCTTCCAGGTGTGAATGTGGTCAGCACGTTCAAAGAGAGCATTGCTCCCAGTGAACCTTTCCTGAATACATAAAGGTGATCAGAATCTTAAGCAGGGCCTTCTAAAGAAGGATCAAGCCTTCAGTCACAATTGTCCTGGCAATGTATAAAGAATTGCAGTACTGTTAAGATTATTGATTCAAGCTGGCTGCTTTAGTGTTGTATTATTTTCTGTAGATCAGAAGCTCTGGCATTCACTGTTTACCTCGCTCTAATTTACTCTCTTTCATCATGTTTCTAATTATGATTAGTGCTTCAATTTAGAACCAAGACTCAGAATGAGAGGGCTCCTTTTAAAACAGTGCATTTGAATATGTCATGGTGAACAGGAACACGCCTCTGATGATCAAAATGTGATGTTGTTTAAATGTCTGTGACGAACCTAATATCCTAATGTCTGTGTCTCTAGGTGCCCCTGGTTGACGAAGGTGATCTCTCCCGCTGTGCCTCTCTACAATGGCTTGGTCTTCCTGTTCGTCTTGGCCAACTTCAGCATGGCAACCTTCATGGACCCTGGAGTTTACCCCAGAGGTTTGTATTCATGTCTGCCAGTATGCAAATGAGATTTAGTGTCTTCTCATGGTGTAAATGCTGTTTCTAAAAAAAACGGTATTACCCGCGATATTTATTTGACATCTAAAAAATATTAGTATCTGTCATAATGTAGGTGCACATAAGTATGAGTAACATTGAGGGTACACCTTTAATAGCAGCACATTTATCAGAGCACCGAAGTACCCAGTGTCTCACTGCTCTATTATCTGCCTTACCGCCTGTTACGGTCCACATAAACTCATGCAGTATCTCTCTTCTGCTTGGCCTGTCATACCAGCTGCACTGACTTATTCTCCTGATGCCTCTTGTCCTCTGCGCTGGGTTAAGTAATGATGATTGAACTCATCCCCGGGGGTGTTTGTACTGCGCTTGTAAATGATAAGCACCTGTCTTGTGCTTTCTCTGCTCATAAAGGAGTAATAATCATTAGGTTGTATAAAGCGCAGGGTATCTTCCTCCCCAGAGGTGACAGTGGCCTTCTGCTGCCGCTGCCCCGCTGGGTTTATAGACTACTGAGGGATGAGGAGCTTTCTAACCTCTTGACGTTATATCTCACTGGCAGCAGACCCAAACGAAGAATCGACATA
This sequence comes from Helicolenus hilgendorfi, assembly GCA_916700815.1. Taxonomy (NCBI): domain Eukaryota; kingdom Metazoa; phylum Chordata; class Actinopteri; order Perciformes; family Sebastidae; genus Helicolenus; species Helicolenus hilgendorfi. The sequence continues at coordinate 11,645 of CAKALG010043439.1, forward strand.
GCCATTAAATGACATCTGCTGAGAGAATCACTCCGTCATCCAGATTGTAAAAGTGAGAATGAAAGGTTGGCGTGTATTAAGGGTTTTTCCATTCAGGTCAGGTCATTTATTGTCATTTTCTATTTTTGGGAAACTGCAAAATGAGGTAATAGACAGACGAGAGAGAAGGCTGTGGCTAATAAGGCTGCACAGTTACAAGCAGAAATATCAGCTTGGTGCAAGTGCAAATTGCAGAACTCAGAGTGTAGGGACATTTTCAGTTTCCCTGCAGGTTAAAAGGTGTTTTGACACTATGCAGGATCCCTCTCTGAATAATGTTTTTCATAAAATGTTTTGCTTGTTTATCTGGTCAACATACAGTAGGTTAGCACTAAAAGTGTAACCCATGTGTCATGGTGGTGAAGTGATTTTTTAAAAATGTTCACTTAAAGGTACTATTGATGACGATGATAACATTCAGTCACTATTTGTCGCATTCTCCCTCCCCCGTTTTACTGCATTTACTTCATAACAAGCTGTTGCCAGGCACTTACTGTCAATCCATTTTTCCGTTTTTTCCACACTAACTGACGACCCAGAGATACCATGTGATACCAACGTCGTTTTACTATTGAAAACATTCATTTTGGACCCGCCAAAAATTTTAAAATGATTAATTCAGAATCATGATCATTTTTTTTTCAACTTTTTCAAATAGGTGGTGATCTAATTAAGTGTGATTTGACCTGTAAACTGCAACATGAGTGACAAAAATATTTGTTTTATGCCAGAGGATGTTAAAAGAAAGTGTTATAACTAATCAATAATTTTATATTAACAGTAGGTCAATGACTATGTTTAATGTGAAAGGCGTTCAATAGAACATTATCATTATGTCTTTCTATTGTGTTCCTCGGTGGAAGAACAATTACGATAATGAAAGACTTAATATGATGTTGCAGTTCTTGTCATTGTACTGTTCTCTACAATAGCTGTTGTACGTGCTCAGCTTCTCAGAACACTGAACCACACTATGTGTTACCCTAGGCAACAGCTACAGTACATGTTAGCCATGTACACGTAAAAACTGTGTGGATGAGTGCTCATTTTATTACTAAAAGGTCAATGATTTGAGGTCAATGCTGAGCTCAACTCACGCATATCAATGCTGTGGTGGGTAAAAAAGTGTCACTCAGTAGTCCAAAGAAAATGAAGCATTACAACCCATAACGTGAATAATATTCCACCTTAATGCAAGCAATTATTTTATCAGGGCAGGTGTCAGCGATTTAAATTCTACTTGTAGATTAATGTCATGCAACATGAATGCTGATAACAGGATTAAATGTATTTAATAAAGAGTCAGACTGTACGTGCATATAGATACAATAAGATATAAGTATCTCTAAATTAATTTCAGGCAAATTACTTTAATTTCAGGTCATTTCTGGCTTGTGGCGAAGGAAGACGTTAAATAACGCTGCAAACTTTTGCTAAATTTGGGTGAGGAAAAAACTAGCATTGCCATTTTCAAAGGGGTCCCTTGACCTCCGACCTCAAGATATGTGAATGAAAATGGGTTCTATGGGTACCCACGAGTCTCCCCTTTACAGACATGCCCACTTTATGACACTCACATGAAGTTTGGGGCAAGTCATAGTCAAGTCAGCACACTGACACACTGACAGCTGTTGTTGTCTGTTGGGTTTGAGTTTACCATGTTGTGATTTGAGCATATTTTTTAATGCTAAATGTTGTCATCGTTTTGTGTATTTTGTATGAAATATGCCACTGCTTGGTCTGCTGAATGCTTCTTGCATCGCGTGTTTGTATAAAGAGAAGCTTTCAGGGGAGATGCAAGCGTAACTGCCGTCTGTCTGTTGGTCTGGCAGACGGTTTACCTTTAAAATCTATTTGAAGCCACTTGACAGCCATAATAACAGAGCAATCTGTGCTTATGGAACTGTTTATTTCTGTGCTCTACCGTTTGTTCCTCTCTTGTTTTCTCTTTTCTCTCTTTCTTGCTTTCTGTATGTGTGCGTGCGTGCGTGCATGCGTGCATGCATTCGTGCGTGTGAGATCAGCTACCTGGATCTCCCTGCAGTTATTATTGTACTGTGAAATTATTTTCCCAGGTTGGAGCTCCGTGTAGATCGTGTGAAAGTGCCCTTTGATCAGCTGAAAGACATTTTATTTTCCGCAGCGAAAAGCTCTCAGTCGCAGGAAAGGAAGAAAAACAGTTTGATTGACTGCAGAGTCGCATCAAGGGCAGCAAATGCCACTTTTACTCTCATACTGTATTTTACAGGGTGCGGGTTCAGTTACATGTCTAGGTCAGATGGAGCAATCTCTGCAAGGGTCAGAGGTTTGATTCCCATTAAAAAAACATTCTAATAATGTCTGAACTTGTGGGGAATTAAACCAAACAATTTCTGTCATGCATGCGTTACAGTGTGCTTGTTAAAGGGACTCTGTGAGAATCAGAAATTGCTTGTTAACAGTGACACCCTAAGTCAACGACAGAAAGCGTCCTGTTGCTCGCGCTTGTGCTCGCACTACGAAGACGCGAGCATCAGTCAAAAGAGTGAAGTGACACACACGAGACTGAACTGATTGACAGGCATCATGTTGATGAACGTTAGCAACATTAGCCAGCTAAAACCACAATATCACTATACTGTATATCTCACATACAGTACCAAACGAAGGTCCCTCCATGAATCAAAGGCCCGGCCGATGTTCATCCTACTGTTAACTTTTCCTGCTTCAGCCTCCAGACAGTGGTCAGAAGGCACAGGGGAGACACTGTGGTCGATAACATTACTCTCTCCGAGTTAACCCCCGCCACTTCACTCAGCAGCAGGGAAACAAGACACGGGAAACCTCTGTTGGTCTAGAGGAGCTGCAGCATTTATCTCTGCACAAACAGTAACTTCCACTGTACAATCACTTGACATTGTCAAAGCTAAACTAACTCTCTTCTGCTCCGCAGCTCGTTTCGCTGCCGCTTGCTCTCTCTTGCTTCACAACTCACTTTCCACATCGACACACAACAATAGTCCCCCGCGTTGGTCGCATTCCTGTTTTGCATGACGGGTTTCACTAGATATAACTTTGTTTTTTCTGTGCTTCCGTGGAGTTTGTGTTAGAGTCTGAGTTGTGGTGAAGGCTGGTCATTTGTCGGCGTAAACGGACTCCATTTCTGACCGATCGTTAGCTATCGTTGCACACTGTTAGCCGCGTAAGCGGAGCTGAAAATAAAGCATGACATCACATCCGTTGGATTTTCCCGGAAAAAACGGCCCAGCTTCTTGACATTAAAAGCCGTCTAAAGGCTGATAGAGGAAACCCCAAAAGTTGTGGAAGGTCTAATTTTTTAGGTTAGGTTACAACCTGTTCACGCATTGGCAATGAAAAAGCAATTAAAAAACATTTATACGTGTTCATACAGTCTCTTTAATCAGTCCTAATGTTAAAAGCAGAATGAATAGGTCTATAAAAATGTTCATTTCTCTGTGTTTGCTGTCTCTGCAGACAGCTAGCAGCGGGGTAGAGCTTCATTTAAGGTGCTCCCCTATTGTCCCTGTCAAAAGGAATCATAAATCAAAACCATGCTTCTTTATGACTATTTTCTTCTCACGCTACCATATGCATCTGCGCTCCGTTAATCTGCCTCTGTGTGTGTGCGTGTATATCTGTGTGTTTTCCCCACAGCGGACGAGGACGAGGACAAGGACGATGATTTCCGGGCGCCGCTCTACAAGAACGTGGAGATCAAGGGCATTCAGGTCCGGATGAAGTGGTGCGCCACCTGTCACTTCTACAGGCCGCCTCGCTGCTCGCACTGCAGCGTCTGTGACAACTGTGTGGAGGTGTGTATGTATGTGTGTGAATACAAATGTGCAGAGAAACTGTGTGTTACAGTATACAGTACATGCAGGCACTGAAAACTAAGTATGCATCATGTTTAGACTAATACATTTGCTTTTTTTTAACAATATGAAGCTGCTCTGCTAGCGTTGGGCATGTTTGATAAGATACAAGATGCAGTTTGTTTGTACGTAGTACTTATGTTTGTAGCTTGAATCCATTCAGAGGCTTTTCTGTCGTGCCAAGAATTAAAATCTGAGACAAACGCTAAATATATATATAAATAATTTCTAAATATCTGTGTTTATGGCAAAAGTTGTCCTCATTAAAAAACATAATTAGTGGCATAAATATCAGCTTTTGGCTGCTTCAAGCGTAAAATACTGCTATCAGTATTCCAATTCTCATTTTGGTCTGACAAATGTACACACACCTACACACTGGGTGTTATTTAAAAAAAGGCTCAGTGTTATAGTGAGTGTTTGAAAAAGCCACGTTAAGGATTGAATGAGGAGGTAGATGATTATTTACACGTCAACCGATGAAAGTAGAAAGCAGGAAGGCAGTACTGGATATTGCAGTTAAAGGTTGATTATGGATTAAATGTTTCATTGAAATGTTTCTTCACCCCTTGCAACCAAGACCATTTTGTTCCTTCACTCATTTTACCTTATTGGTCGAGAGATTTAAACTAGTTCCTGCCCAGTGATAAAAGATGACCCACGGGTCAAAATTCATAAACCTATATTTACAATCAAATTTAAAGCCCAAACCCAGACCAGCTGTAGGTCATATATATTTAGTATCGTATCGCATCGTATCATATTTCTGAATTTCTCTCTCCCTCTCTCCCTCCTCAGGACTTCGACCACCACTGTCCCTGGGTGAACAACTGCATTGGACGGAGGAACTACCGCTACTTCTTCCTCTTCCTGCTGTCGCTGACCATCCACATGGTGGGCGTTTTCTCCTTCGGCCTCATCTTCGTCCTCCACCACCGAGAGAGACTGGCAGCGCTGCACACCACCGTCACGTATCCTTTCGCTGCTTTAAATCTCACGGCAAAAGCCTGCTGCGTTTTTAAATGGACGATTTGGTTGGTTTTCTATTTAAAGCTGGGGATGGCAACATTGGAGAAACCAGCAATAGTACACTAGATTTTTTAAATGATCCAACTGCAAAAAAAAACAGCCCAGCGTTGTCAACGCTCCAATAGTCGCTAAATCTCGAAAGTTGCCAAGTCGGCAACGCTGACAGTGCATTCCTTCAGACCTCCCTCCAAAGCCACTCCCCCAAAGTGATCATCATATTATGATGGTATACATATACTGAATGTAAATGACGAACAAAGCTATTGTTACTATTCTTAGCTGTCAAGCTAGCAGGTCTAGACTGACGCACAATGAGTGCACGGACAGAGTGCACGCAGGTAGACAGGCAGGCAGCCTGTCCAATCATTACATTGATTAAACGGGTTTATTACAGTCAGCGACAGCCACAGATGCCAGATGTTTGTTTTTTTATTGTCAGAGCATTTGATTTATTGATTGCTGTCCGGATGTAATAAAAAATTCAAATAATATAACAAAAAAAGGTTTATAAATTACATTACCTACCCCAGCTTTAAGTGGACAAACATTGGTGCTAGTAGCTTCTTCTGTCTGAAGGAGTCAGTGGAGTTATTCTTACAGTACATCTGGTGTTCTTTGTGATCCTATATTGTTGTTATTGAGCTTGACCTTCGTGTCCAGTCTGGTGGTGATGTGCATAGCCGGGCTCTTCTTTATTCCAGTCATGGGACTCACAGGTTTCCATATGGTGCTTGTCGCTCGGGGTCGAACAACCAACGAACAGGTGAGCGCGGGAGCTGCCGACGTGCTCGCTTCCACAATGTACACACACAAACAAATTTCTGTTATTTATCCAGCGAAAATCAACAGAGCTGTGTTGCTCTGCTTCACACTGACTCACACTGACTCAAACATTCTCACCTGGAGCTGCCTGACTGCTGGCAAACCATGCTGGCTTCAGGGGAACCTGTTAAATAGTTGGAGAATCTCGACAAGCAAACCTGTGGTCACCACAGTGCATCACAAGCACATGCAGGCGGATAACACAGTCCAATTAGAGTGCGGACAGAAATAATATCCCATACACACTCATGTTGTTTGAAGCATCTCATAATGAATCACCTTCTTTGTATTCAAGCACTGGACCTCTGTGTGTCTGTACATGTGTGTGAACTGTGGCCTTCCTTCACTGCTGACTATAAACAAGGCGTTGTGTTCCTCAGGTGACGGGCAAATTTCGTGGAGGAGTAAATCCCTTCACCAAGGGTTGCTGTGGCAACGTGGAGTATGTCTTATGTAGTCCCCTGGCACCTAGGTAAGACGCTTAATTATGCTTTTCAGGTTGTTTTTGTCACTACACATTTAAGTCTGAATGATTTTTAATGAATAGTGATGTATTCCTGCACTTGAGAGAATGTGTTTGTGTATGGTTATGCATATGTAGAGGGCTGTGGCCCATCGAAGCCCAGTGCAACACCACGTAACTACAATAATAAAACGGGCGGCACTATTATGTGTGTGTGTGTGTATGCGCGGGCTCTGAGGTGGTTGCGGAGGTGTGTATCCAGTTCTGCCTGAAAGCAGCCAGCCACCCTGAGGGAAGGCAGATGGCTGAGAGAATTGAATCACTCTGAAGAACAACAGTTAATGGGAAACAGAGAGCAGAGCTAGTCAACGTGCCTCACACACACACACACACACACTACAAAACCCAAACACCAGTTTTACAACCTATAGGGACGAGTTCCGTTCCATAAAAATCAACAGTGTGACTGCAGAGAGACAACATCAGGCGGGGGTGAGATGCTGTGTTACAAGCATCTGCTGTTGAGTTGTTGCGTCGTCCCTGACGGGAGGTATTTATCTACTGAACCACTGACTCGAATCATGTTGGAAGATACTGATACTGAATGAACTGTTAGAAGAGTATTTTTTTTTTTTTTTTAAATCTGACTGCAAATCGTTTAGTAACATGGATTTTTTATGTGGGGGTTGATTACTTGAAATCTGTAAAGACTTGCTTGTAAAATGTACCACACGTTTTACTCCCCGAGCTTCCACGCCATTAAATATTAAAGCAATTACACTGACAGCCCTTTTTAATTATGGAATAACCCTGTAAGACTCACTTGAATGCTGTTTTTTCTGTCAGGAAGTTGTGTTTGAAATGTCTGTTTTAAACTGTGTAACTAGCCAAATGGGATTACACAAAGTGCTTCATTAATTTCATCATTGTGTATCTGTGGAAGGCCAAAATGGATTGATAGTGGAGGGCAAGGTGCTGTCAAAGTTAATGTGTTGATAAGGCATTAACGCAAATTCATTGTAACGCCACTCATTTCTTTAATGCAATTTGCGTGTTTTTTTTTAATTAACCTCTTAAAATACCACATCCACTATTCGATCTTTCAGAGGTTGTAGCGGGCTCAGTTTTAAAGCTAGAGTGAAGATACTGGCATCATATGAAACTAGAAAATCTTGTCAAACCATTTCATAGCTTTGAGGCTAAATAACGCTCCAAAATGACGCTAAATTTTGGCGAGGAAAAACTGTCATTGCCATTTTCAAATGCGATCGATTGACAGCCCTAGTTGTTATAACATTAGTAATGTTAGCTGTTTTTGTGTAAATTTCTCTATGTTTTATTTTTGGGTGTACATAGATATACAGTGCATATACTGTATATCAGGTCATATATCTGTATATATGTATGTGTAATGTAAGCCTGTGTTTTTAATTTATTCAGAAAAAGTTAATCGACTCTGGCACAACTTAAATATTCCTTCCATATAGTGTCAAACAGATTGCTGTTGTAGGAGTTCAAGTCTCCTTGTACACAACATTTTTAGAAGTTATTCTGTGTGAACATAAGATACAGTACATGAAACACAGAGTATTTCTCATGTAGACATAAAGATTAATTCTAAAGATTTAGGGTGAAGTGAGACTAGAATTAGAAAGGCTTTCTGAAAAATGAATTTGCAGCAGATGTTTCTCTACTGAAGACAAAGCTAGTGCCCCCCTCCATCCCTTTTGCATGAGTTGTATATATTTTGATGTGAATTACTCTAATAGTACGCTGCATGCTGGTTCGGCTGTGTTACAGAGTTGCAAGCTTGTCATCCTGGTTGCATCCAGTGAGACACCGTATCACAAAAGATGTCAGATGTAAAGGCAACGCTGACTGCCAGGACTATACTAAACATTATAAAGTGGGAAAGTACTGTGACAGTAAAGAATCTGTTTGTTCATGCCTGTTGCCCTTTTTTATGCAGGTACATGATGGACCCCAGGAAAAAGCCCCATTTCAAAATTCAGCCCCCATTCATCAGACCTGACCTCTCAGAGAGGCAAATCACCATCAAGATCAGTGACAACGGCATCCACACCACCATCATCAGCTCCAAGGTGACTTTTTCCACAATTACAGACAGACATTTCCCTGTTTCTCCATCATCCAGCCGACCTACAGGTAGTCCTTCTTCCACATGGGATGCAACCATTTTCTCTTGCTTTATTCCCATAGTCTCATGTCACAAGTGTGAAACATAGTGTATCCCCAGTTCGGTTCCGAGTTTCCCATTTAAAATACAGGCTCATACTCTAGGCAGCATATAAAAGGATGCTGTAGCTCACTAAAGTCAGACACATTAGAGAATTTCCTCATTTCTAAAGCAGGATATTATTAGACATTTGACGTCAAAGCCAAGTGACTCACAGATTGGGGGAAATAAATTACACTATTTTTTTTGCCCCAAAGGGATATATTATGTCTATATGGTTGATTTTAAAGGCAAACATGTCTCCAAAAACTTTTATTTAGAGGCCATTGGTTTCATTTCATGACATTTATTATGAAAATCAACATGCAGAAATTTGGAAATTGTGTGATATAGGTAAGTTATGGTCCTTTAAGGCTGTGTTCACACCAGATCAGGCATTTTGGTGAAAATTTGAAGGGGGGTAGTGTGTTTGGGCTGCACCTGCGGCGGCCACATGGGGTAAGCTGTAAAAAGTAGAAATACTTTTGGAGAAACGCAACCCGACGTCATGCTGCAGTGGCCAATCGCACAACCGGCGATCCAGAGCTGTACAGGACAAAAGACGTTACCCGAACCGCTGCACAACCCTGCCGCAACGCCTGATCTGGTGTGAATTCAGCGTTAAGTGGCATAGCAGAAAGAGAGGGGCTCCAGTGAAGAAAAAAAAAGTTCATCCAACACTGTGATCATTTCACCATTTCCGCTCAATTAGCCACTAAAAAAAATGATCTTAAGTAGAGCAGCTGCCTCGTGCAGCTCTGCTACCCTACGACCGTCTGTGAGAGGTATTAGTGCATCCCTAGCTCTAACACATGCTCTTTTCTATTTCATCTGCTGTTCCCCCACCTGCTCTGGATGCTTTTAACACCCTGCTCTCCTCCCTGTAGTCCAAAAGCAGCCTGGACGGCCTGGACGAGAAAGAAACACAGCCGCCGCTGCCGCCCAAAGCTGACC
>CAKALG010043440.1:5060-17849 GCA_916700815.1 Helicolenus hilgendorfi
GCATCAGCCTGCATCGGATCTAAATCATGTTCATGGAGAGACCTTCGTCTGGCTAACATTACTGCCAAGCAGCTGAAATATAGAGTGATATTGTGCTTTTAGCTGACATGTGTCTCCTCACTGTTTTGAGCGATGCTCGTTCAGGTATATTTAGAGCGAGCAAGCGCGAGCCCGACGCTGACTTTCGTTGATTTCACGGCCACACGTGTTGCTGTTAAGAAGCATTTCTGAAAGTTACAAATAGTCCCTTTAAACAATATTAACAGTGACATAAATTCTTATACTTTATAATGCTTTGCATTTATGTGCATTTTCACATTTGGTCGAATTAATATTATTTTCTTCTATTACTTAACATTTGTTTTAAATAAACAAACAAATTCTATCATCAATTCACATTCTATCAAACAGGATAAATTCAATATAACAGTTTAAATATTAGTGCAAACAAGTCTATAAATCAATAAACATTAAATATCTAAGCAAAACTAATTAAACAAAAATATCCTATAAGACATAAATTACTCTAAATTTCCTGTCAATTTCGTGTCTTAAACAATCACTTTATAATTAACACACAAATGCACCATCTTTACGTTTGACACACATATACACTTCACTGGCTCATGTCTTCACACATACACACGCGATGAGTCGCGCTGCATTGCCATCGCGTGGCGCTATTAAAGCGTAGATCAAACAAAGCTAACTATCTTGAACAGTGTTTACTTCACGCTTGTAAAATGACAATAAAGCGTACAAAACACTTGACATTAGGTTAGCATATTAATAAAACAGAACTCAACAGCTTAGTAAACATATCTGAACGTTTTTGAAAATGAAATACTTATTTCTGTACCTGAATAGGGGAATGTTTGTAGTGAGACTCGTGACGCGATGCTTACTCTCTGGCAGTCTCGTGAGAATGAGGCACCGTAGTCGCGAGCTTCCCCTTCAGGCCTCGGCAGGTATCACTAATCAATCTCAGAACAGACTTAACAGGTAGATCCCAGATGAGCTATTGACAGGAGATATTCTGACATTTAGAGAGGTTTTAACCAAAATAATGTTTTTAAAGTGTTTTCAATCTTTTGTAAAAAGACTTTGTTTCCAACACTCAAATGTTTTTAACCCTTCATGGATTTCAGTTGTTTTAATGACCCATTTAACAATGAATTAATCTTTTATGTCACTATAACTGTTTTTATTACCAGAAGTTTGTTTATAGCTGATCAGCTTTCTTCAATCAAATTCTACCTATCACATAAAACCACTTATATCACGTACGTAACGTAGGTCTACTTAAAGCTGCAGTAGGCAGAATATTTTTGGCATCATTGGGCAAAAAGTCCATAGTAACCTTTCAGCATATTGTAATTCAAGTGTTCTGAGAGAAAACTAGACTTCTGCACCTCCTCATGGCTCTGTTTACAAGATTTAAAAAATCTAGCCTGTGACAGAGACTTTGACCAATCACAGGTCATTTCAGAGAGAGAGAGCGTTCCTATTGGCTGTTCATTCAACCGAGGCAGCTGTCAGTCACTCGCGACATGATCAAACTAAGCAGCGCTGATCAAATATGAATCAACATTCTGCTACGTTAATGCCTATTTCTAACCTCAAATGTTTTCAGAAACGTCTTGTAGTGTACCGTTCAGCTTTAAAATGAGAACGTTTGCTCCGGCTGGTGGGCGGTGCTTGGTATTTCCTCAACTGATCTCAACATGGCTGCCGGGTCACAAACGTTCTCATTTTACAGCTAAACAGTACACTACAAGATGATTCTGAAAACATTTGAGGAGAGAAATAGGCATTACAGTTACAGAATATTAATTTATTTTTGATCAACGCTGCCTAGTTTGACCGTTTAATCAGAGTTCTTGAGTGATTGACAGCTGCTCAGAGACGGCAAGGCTCCAACTCGGCTCTGATTGGTTGTTTTCCTCCGGTCTATGAAATCTTGCAGATGCCGTTAGGAGCACCGGAAAACACTGGGGCACATGTTTTTTTTCAGATTACTTGTCTCATGCACTACTGTCAGGATATAGTTTTTAATAAAAATAACTTTTTTAATCATATTTGCTCCATTTCTACCCACTGCAGCTTTAATTTACGTTCGTAACTTAAGTTACGTAACAAAATAACACGGGACATTCGCCTTGGAGACCGGTTTTCATGTGCCGTGTGAAACATACGTAATGTACTAACTTATATACATAACATAAGTTACTTAATTAACATACTTGATTTAACCAACACCATGATTTTACTAAACCTAACCAAGTAGTTTTGTTTCCATTACAATGTTAACCATGTGTTTAAAACCGCGACCGTAATACGGGACAAAATATTTCCCTTGAAAGGTAATTAAGAATGCAGTTTCGTTGTATTGGAGTGTAATTTTTAGGAGTCAGGGTTGCTCCCAGCAGTCTGTCCTCCTTACATTTCATGCTATCATCACACCTTTAGGGTTATTACTGTATATTTAGGTGTTTCCGGTGTCCACTGTGCAGGACATTGAGTCAGAATGATACTGTGATCTGACGTTTTCCATCTGCATGGTGCCTCTGCAGGTTTGCCCTACTTCCTGCAGGTCAACAGCCCCTGGCGCTTTCAGATATCCATAACATACAGCCGACAGAGACGAGCTGCCGCTGTGACAAAAAAACCTGCAGTGGAACAGACAGCAGCAGCAGCAACCTCTGACGGTAGCAGATACACTGGTGGGCATTGAATCTTTGTAGGAATAAATGGAATCAGATCAAATAATGGTGGAAAGATAATGGTGGTAATAAGTCTCTATTTTCATTTATTCAACCCAGCAGCACGGTGGCTACATTGTCTCCTAAAAGACGGTTGCAAACTTGTTTTTATGCTGGGTTTTCTTCTTTCTCTTCGCTCCGTATTTTCTTGGGTTTTTATCAGGTGCTCCACTTTCCTGCCACAGTCTAAAGACATGTTAGGGGGTGAAATGAGGCCTCTAAATTGCCCATAATGCATTTACCTAGCAGTGCGTCAATGCATTATGGAACATCCTCCTTCTCCTATCCTGCACGAGAATAAGCAGGAATGGAAAATGAATAAATGGATCTTGTAAACTCCCAATTCATCTTTTCTCTCAAATATTTTTAGGCCCGTCTCCAGGACAAGGATTAAGCCTGGCTCTAGATTGAAGTCGCCATTTTAAACCAGATTAACTCAAATAGGGGGTTTTGGAGAAGTCCAAGATTCAGCCTCGAATTTAATTAAATGAACTGTTTTCCTGAAGAAAAAATACAGTTTCTCCATGACTAATTAGAGGGTTAAAACAAATCTCCAAATGAGATTAACGCTGTCTGCCAAGGGAGATACTTGGAGTCCCCACACTGGACCATCTCACATGCAATCAAGATCACGGATGACCCTCTCCACCCGGCTCGCCATCGTTTTCAGCGTCTGAATTTCTGAGTCCTTTTTTGTGTTTCCACTTTTTTGGTGTATTATCACCAATTCACCAATTTATGATCCTTCCCACTGTAGTTTATGTGCATCAGGCTATCACTCTGTCCACGTACGCTCACAAATGTTGACCAACAGTAGCTTTTTGAGATGATTAACTACTCTGGATTAAGGCATTATAAAATGTATATATTGTCTGGGAAACATAGCATTATAAGGTTGTTGGGCCGACGATGGCTGGTTGGAAAACTGTAACATATCGCCCAACCGTAGAGACTAGGTATTCATGTAATGAGCGGGAACTGACACGCCGTCCGTGACATGTCCAAAACTGATGCTAGAGGGGTGTAGTGCCACTGACCAAGCGTCGGTATTTGACGAGTTGGGAGTGAGGACGTGTTGATTAAAAAGTCCTATAGTCACTTCAGTATCTCTTTTATTGTCCCCAGTGTCGATATTCAAAGACTGTTTGACATGTAGGTTACTCAACACTGCTGTGCTATAAAGTATTATAACCTTAAACCAAGACATTTACAAAGTTGAAGATTGTGAAGATTGATTGGAGGGATTTCACTCGTCATTTCCCTCATTCTGATTATATCACATCTAGTCATCTGATCATATTGCGTCTGTGTGGTAAAAATACCACTTGGTTTTGGCTTGGTCACTTGCAGAGCCCACTCACAGATATTGGTGTGAAGTGGGTGGTGAAGAAAAGACTGCGGAACAAAGCCAAACTATTTATTTCCCAATCGTGTCCCTGTTTTGTCTTTCTCATTCTCTCCTCCTTCTCCAGCTGCTTAACTGGGTTTATTGTAATTGGGACTTTCTGTTTGTTCCCTTGATTGATTTGACATCACGTTTAAAAGCTCCTTTGATGCCTTATATAACTTGAGTGTTTAAGCAAATCATCTATTTTTACGAAGACAATAAACTCATGTATTAAACTGCACACATACTCAGCTTTAAATCTGCACACATAAGCAAGCAGAGTGCATATTACTGTAAAACATGAAAAGACAACATTTTAAACGCTTTGTTTTTACCATTTAGATGTGAAAAATAAACTTTAGTATAAGTATAATTTGAGTGGTACGAGAAACATGCAAAGTAAGGTTGGACTCATTTGACTTGTTTAAATCTGAACCAAGGTGTGAACAGGGGACCTGGCTTTGCTACCTGGAACCAACAACTCTCCATAATGTTCTGCCGTCTTTTAAAGTGGCTATTTTCAGAAGCAAAAACAAACATTACTCGTGATGGCACAAAGTGGTGGCAATTCAATTACTCCGTATACTTATTTTTTTCAGAGCCAGACATATTCCTTGAAACAGTGTACTTCAAATAACACGTTTGACTTTGCAGAAAAGACGCAAAAACAACAAAACAAAGAAACAGCGAGGACATCAACACAGCTTGTGTGATGCAAAGAACACAAGAAAACAAACACCGGGGGGGCCGGTGGTACAAAAATGAAGCTGTGGCAGCTGCCTCTTACATCAGCCGGTAATGGATGTGAAAATGTTATAGGACCGTGGATTTATTTGATTTTACAAAGGATTTCCGTCTCTGTCTGATCCTCTGTCTCAGCATGTTGTCTGTGAAACAATGGGGAGCGATTCCACGTCGTTTTGTTTGCAAAAAAAAAGAGTCCACGTTCTCTCTGGAATACTAGATGTTGAAGATAATGAAAATGTGGAGAATAAATGTGTTTTCGACATTTTGGGGCTAATGCGTTCACGAAATAAAACCCGTCACAGTCCTCTGAAACGCTCTGTTCGTCCTTGTTTTACTATACTACCTGTTCAAATTAGTATAATTGCATTTATTAGTTCATTATTGTTACATCACTCGACCCGGTCGGGATGCATTAAGACATATTGTGAATGCATAATCACAGCCTGCATTCAGGCTGTGACACCAAATGGAGAGAAAGAGCGGGAAAGGACATTTTTAATAGAAGATATGGTTGCCAAAGCACATGCATAATTGCTGTTTTTAGCCCCGAGCATTAACATACACCAATGTGATCCAACAGATTAAGATCTTCAGACGCAGACCTCAAACTGAATAATGTGAAACCCGTGGTTGGATAAACCTGTTAAGGGGCCCTGGGGCAAAGATTTGCACATTTGCACTATTAAAAGCTACAAGTCAATCAATGTGTACCAGTCCCTTTTTTTTGTTTACTTGGATGCTGACATTTGATGTTAGGCCCCCATTTATCCCCACTTACTGCCCCCTGTGCAGTGAGACTGTACCCTGTGACCTCCAAGTTCCCATTAAAAGGTGCTAAATATTGGGATTGGGAGCATTTCACATCATCAAGAAGGAGCTGCCATTCATGGAAGACCGCTAGACCCAGCGGTGCAGGAAGAAGGCCAACAGGATTATTACTGAACCCAACCACCCCCGCCACACACTGTTCCGCCTGCTGCCGTCTGGGAGAAGGTACCAGGCAGCATCCGGTCCCGCACAAACAGGCTCATAAGACTGTGGAGCTCCTGAGCTTATCACTTGTCATTTTACCATTATTTACCTTTATATACTTTACATACTGTCTTACAAAGTGTTACACCTCTGCGTATATATAAACATATTTACTACTTCTCTTTACATACTACATTCCTGTTTACACTCCCATCAGAAATACTGTCTTCAACTTACTTTTACATTACTATTTTATAATTTTACTTTTATTGTTTATATTTATGCCCTATATTTTAACTGCACTATTTTATGCCTTAGATTATCATTTTGATTTTACTTTTATTTGTGTGATTTCCCTTTTTATAAATACATATTCTATGAGCATTGTTGAAGGAACCTGAGACCGAAGATTTTTATTGCCAGCATTTTAAGAGTTCCACAGTATTCAGTATGAGGTCTGCGTCAGAAGATCTTAATCTGTTGGATCACATTGGTGTATGTTAATGCTCGGGGCTAAAAACAGCAATTATGCATGTGCTTTGGCAACCATATCTTCTATTAAAAATGTCCTTTCCCGCTCTTTCTCTCCATTTGGTGTCACAGCCTGAATGCAGGCTGTGATTATGCATTCACAATATGTCTTAATGCATCCCGACCGGGTCGAGTGATGTAACAATAATGAACTAATAAATGCAATTATACTAATTTGAACAGGTAGTATAGTAAAACAAGGTGGAACAGAGCGTTTCAAAGGACTGTGACGTGTTTTATTTCATGAACGCATTAGCCCCAAAATGTCGACAACACATTTATTCTCCACATTTTCATTAACTTCAACATCTAGTATTCCAGAGAGAACGTGGACTCTTTATTTGCAAACAAAACGACGTGGAATCGATGTAAGACAAATAAAAAGCTTGAGCACTTTTTTATTGGTCTCAGCGGCCTCAACGTGGCGACGGCGAGCCAGCGTTCAAACAATGGCGAAAGCGATGACAGTGCTGACAGTGTTAACGTGAGGGAGGACCGGAGGGTGCCGTACGATCTATGTCAGACTATCAGTCACAAACAAGCCATACATTTAATCCCAGATTATTTAACCTACTTGTTGGGGGTGAAAAAAGAGGAATTTACACCAAATGTCGCTAAAGAACCCAGGAAGTCTGTAAACCATCACAGTCCATCACAGGTTTTGTCAGTAAGGTTTCTTGTTGCCTGTAGTATTGTATTGTGCTTGCTGCTAAGAAGAAAGTTGTGCTGTCATTAATGATTATTATTAAGTAGGGAAGGGATTACCCTTCCATTAGAGTGGTTGAAGCGAAGCCACACATTTTAAAGTGTAAACCAAATTGTGAATATGATTTGTGTGGTAAAAATGGTAATTCCTGCACAATGAATTAATAAGCAAACCAGTAAAACTACAATAAGTCCTACGTTTGTGAACCTTATGAAGTCATTCATGTCTTGAATGTTAAATTTTTGATGAGACAGGATCACAGAGGCGTTGATTTAATTCTTCAGTAATCTCCGAGGATGCTTTGAAGTCAGTGGTGAAGGTGTTCTGAAAGCCATTAAATTGAAATGTGTTTTCTAATACTTCCACACACAGGAGAAAAAAAATATTAGAAAATCCTTTTAATATAACATCAATGAGTGTACTTCCTCGCTTAATGTCTCTCTCACTCCCTCACTGATTCATTCAGTTGCTCCCTTGCTCATATACTCTTAAAGATAATACAACCATTAAAGGGGACATAT
The DNA here is from genome assembly GCA_916700815.1 of Helicolenus hilgendorfi. Taxonomy (NCBI): domain Eukaryota; kingdom Metazoa; phylum Chordata; class Actinopteri; order Perciformes; family Sebastidae; genus Helicolenus; species Helicolenus hilgendorfi. The sequence goes on from CAKALG010043440.1 coordinate 12,687, forward strand.
CCTGCTCACTCCCACGTTCCTACTTGTATTTTGGGTTTTTCATATGCCCCTTTTAAACCTCCCCTGTTTGAGGCGGAAACAATAAGTACTATGACAGCATCTTTAATTGAGCCAAAGAGACAATTTACTTCAGCATTCAGGTGTAGCTCACCATGGCTGACTGTGTGAAAAAGGTACCGTTGGCTCTTGGGAATGTGTGTCATAGCTTCCCGTAAAGGGCAGATTTCTTTGCCTGTAATTGACAGCATGGAAAGATAAGTGCTCTTCTTGGTTCCTAACGTCAGGGTGAGTGCAATCATATATCCAGTCATGTGCAATACTGAGACGTATAGAGTATGTTAGAGTCCAAAGGGCCTAGAGGAAGCTGTCGTCTTATTACTGATGTGATAAAGGTCCATCATAAATCTGAAGATTGTACAGCATTAAAATACACATTTCTTTACATGAAGTTCACAATGTCACTCATTTTATTATGTGTTAACGAGGAGTATAGAGTTAAAAGACAATATTAAAGGATAGTTTGACGTTTTAAGTATTGACTTTCATTTGATTTAGCTTTTTACTGGTTTAAAGTTAGCTTGTAAACTGTGAAACAATCCGGTCGTACAGGTCGTCTCTCAACTCCAACTCCAGTCTTGGGTCTCAAGTTGCTAATCGGACTGAGCAGCGCTCAGAGAAAGAAGTCTTGGCCCAGATATCCGCTGGTTATACCGGAACCCCAGAAATATATCCCCTTGCACCCACAGGCTCATCTGTCGTCAGACCGACAGCTGATGGGTTCTGAGATTGATTTTCATCCAACTCTCGGCAAGAAAGTGAATAAGTATTTCCCAAAAAGTCTAAAAACCCCTTTAATTTCTGACATTGTTATCCTCTATCTAACTTATGTTAAATAATCATCTTAAATATTGCAACCACTTGTTTTACTCTGTGTGATGATTATGCCTTTGCTTTACTAACTCAAACACACGCATTGTGTTTCCATAACTTTCGAGGACATTACATTGACTTGCATTAATTTCCTGGAGACTTAGTCTAACCCTTACCATAACCTAACCTTACCTTACCCCACAATGTGGCTGTGTAAACAGATTTGTTTCCCCACAACATGAATAACACACGCCCACACATACAATCAAAGATCATGAAAGCCTGACCAGCATGGTTATACAAAATACTTTTATCCTCTCAAACTAAAATGCCACAGGATCGATCACTCGTCTAGCTACCAGGGGTCAATAACACACCCATATACCACTTAAAGATCATTCTGACAATTTCTCAGAGGGAGACGAAGCTCTGAACAGCTCACAGTATCAAGTCGTATTAGATCCTAGACTGTATGACACTGTATGGCTTTGGTCTGAAAAAGGCATTTGTGTTAAAGCACCTGTGGAGAAAAATCTAAAAAATGAAAGCTCTAAAACTGAATTGCAAAATAAAGAGCAATTTGATAGACAAGCACAGGCCAGCACAGCTACAAAGACGAGTACAATGGGAATAAGTTATCTTTCAGCCATTTCAATGAAATTTATTTTATTGGTCACAGCATTTTGAGTTTAATGTGTTTTGCTTGTAATGTCAAGGAAATCAAATCAATCAAATCCAATACTTGAACCTTTCTCAATGAAAATGTGAAGGTATTTTATTTTATTCATATTTTTGAAGGTTGAATTTAACTTGAAAGTATTTTTAAAAGGACTGGATGTGGCAAATCCAACATTTCATCACAGGATTTCTTTCCCTCAGAGGAAAAAAAATAAGAAAATAATGGGTTGTTCCCGCCCTCTTCTGGCGCAATCGGTCGAGTGTTTCCAATCAGTGGATGCTGCCGCCTGCTCTCTGCAGGGAAAAGGACAAAATACCCACAGCTCGGTCAGGGGTCGAGAATTTTTAGACTTGTTTGCGGTCGAGGGCACACTTCAGAAGTTATTCTCGACATATTTTGTTTGCAAATTACATAAATCAAGTTCTGTTTATATCCAACTTTGATTTGTTGTAATAAATGTAATTGCTATGCAGGCAAATGGCAAGTCTCAAAAACACAACGACACCCACACACAAGAAAAGCACACACTTGTGCAAATAAAAACACATAAATCCAGCACAGATCTAAAAGTTCAAAAAGAGACCCAACTTATGGCATAACACAAACAAAACGTTTGGGCAAACAGTTTGTGAAAAATCCTTCTGGCTGGTGTTTATCCTCTCTGTTTGGTAACAATGCAAAAATAAATGTTGATTTCTGCATTTTCTAATATGCCATCAAGTCTGTAGTAAATGTATTCATATTATTAACAGAGGGTTTTTACATCAATCCATGATGTCTGAAGACATAATAAGCTGACAATAAATAGATTTTGACAATCAAACACAGGACTTTCAACCAGGAGACCGGTGTTCGTGGCTTATTTCGTCATGTCAGTCGTTAGTCATGTGATTCGTTAGTACCGTTAGTCCCAGTGAGCAACTCCAGGGTCGGAAAAGTGAAGCCAATGCCGAAGTGCCTTAAACTTGCATTCTTTCTAATGGCCAGCAGGGGGCGACTCTTCTGGTTGCAAAAAGAAGTCTGATTGTAAAGTAGTGTATGAGAAAATGAGCCTACTTCTCACTTGATCTATTACCTCAGTAAACGTTGTAAACATGAGTTTATGGTCTCAATCGCTAGTTTCAAGTCTTCTTCAATACAGCATGATGTTCATTTCGTAAATTATGGTCCCATTTAGAGTCAAATAGACCATAAAGCAGGGTGTGCTTTAGGGTGTGGCTACCTTGTGATTGACATGTCGCTACCACGGTGTCGTCCGGTCAGGAAGTTGTCTGTGCGTTCGTCTTATAACTTTAACCCTTTCACAGTGTGTTTTCAGTTCATGAAATTTAATTAGGACATTTTGGTCGCCTAAAAATGTCTTATTCAGCGTTCAGTTGTACTTAACTCCACCCTCTCGTGTCACTTCTGGTTGTAAATAACCAAGATGGCGACGGCCAAAATGCCGACCTCGAGGCTTCAAAATTGCATTCCACAAACCAATGGGTGACGTCACCGTGACCGCGTCCACTTCTTATATACAGTCCCATGAGTCGCTGATCACGCAAGTTGCTAGTCACGTGAGTCATGAAAACAGAAGTTTATTTTGAAAGGACACTATGCATGTAACAAGCGTATATTGACACACCATCCCTGAGGGGCACCGACTAAGTGGCTGTATTTGACAAGTCTGGAGTGAGAATGTGTCGACTAAAGAGCTATCTAAAAACACGAAGCAAGGATCATGCTGGTGAAGGATTTTTCCTAACCTGGCAACCCAAAATATTAATGGTTTATAACGGTCTTATAATCTGTAAGGAAAGTACTTAATGAAGCAATTAGTTATGACTAACAAACCCTTTATAAAGTTGGATTTATTAGAAAGTGGTACTGATAATCAATCAAGAGATTTTAAAACAGGACAATGTTCAATGTTCTTAGTCTTCAAAAACAAAAGCCAAACCTTTGCAGCTTTTGAACCAAACCCAGTGTAGAATGTAAGAACTGTTTAAATATACAGCTTAGGGCTATGGAAGTTACTTTTTTACCATCCTACATCATTGCCCTGCATGTTTATTCCTCCTCTGTACTGTTGTTTTTATTTGTTCAGTATGTAAATGGAATATCCTACCACTGCCCAAAATATCTCCATGACCATACTGTGAGGTGTTGTTCAGACAACCAGTGACGAAGAAGTCTGCCCAATGAGGCTGTGTGTGGTGATGAAACACCACAGCAGGGAGTAAATGATTTAGTTTACACCTCTTCCCACATTGCCCAAGGCTCAGGCCTGACTGTAGCTGTCCATCTCAGCCAGAACACCACTTGCGTGATACATCGCACGACACCCGTCACTCTGTACACGTGGTTTGTAATAACTCGGCCAAATGCCCAGAACAGATCGCTGATGGCTGGCAGGTTCCAGATACAAGGGACCACTCCAACTTAGTCTTCCTCCTTGCAGAAAGTGCCATAAGGGTTGTATCATCATCAATGGGTTTGGCACACACACTGACAGGGCCTCCCACCCACATGATCACTGTGAGTGGCTCCAATAGGGACTCATTTGTGTAGACAGGACGTCACAGGGAGCCACCCACTGTATTTCCTATGGTTCATCGTGATGTTATTTGTATCCGTGCAGACGTTAGTCTGTTGTCTTCTTGGGGACCTGAACGGGATTTATTTATTGCTATATCATTTACCACCCACTTATCTCGCTGTGGGACGCAAGCAGGATGTAGAACTTCCACAGGCTGCTAATACTGTCAATTCAATGCACTGTAAACAACTAAAAAGTTAAATGGAATAATTCAAGGAAGCATATAGCAGGTGTATTTCCCAAAATATCAATCTATTCTCCTAAAAAGATGATTCTCTCCCGACCTTCAAAGCAGTCTGGCAGTCCAACTGTGTAATCAGTCCTTGCAAATGTCCGTTTGAATTAACTACAAATAAAGGGTCTAACAATCAAAAATGCCCCCTCCACGCTGATGCCCAGTTTAGACCTGGTATTAACATGCGTCCTGAGTGATCCGATCACAAGTGGACCGCTTTAAATAGGTCTGTTCACACCTGGTATTAAAATGCGTCTCCACAAAATGCGTCCTGAGTGATCCGATCACAAGTGAACAGCTCTAAGTACAGGTGTGAACGCACTCAATACGCATTGAGGACGCATTTAGATCCGATCGCTCAGACCACATTCAGAGGTGGTCTGGTGGTCACATTCTTTTGGCAGTGTGTACGCGAATGTGTCCTGGGTCACATTGGCCCTGTTCAGACCTGGTATTAACATGTGTCTTCAATGATCGGTTCACAAGTGGACAGCTTTAAGTACGTCTGTTCACACCTGGCATTAGGATGCGTCTTCAGTGGCCACTTGTGATCCGATCTCACTTTCCCGCTCCATATGCAAATAAACACGTAGTAAACACATGTCTGATACAGCATACGTTGTGATGTAATATTACATGAATGTCAGTCGTAATCTCCATCATATGCGTGAAATCTGGTACATTGTATTAACATCAAAATAAAAGGTTATTGTACTGGCGGTCCCCGGGGACCTCCGCGCCGCCGGTATCGCTGTTTTTGCCAGGCAATAGTGGGGTACAGTACAGTGCTCCAGACAG
>CAKALG010043442.1:0-10465 GCA_916700815.1 Helicolenus hilgendorfi
AGCCTCGGACGGGTGGAAGTCAGGAGTGGAGTCGGGCTGTCAGCTTGTGTTGAGATGAAAAATACAAGCAGTTAGATAAGACAGACATTCAGACACAGAAAGAGGAGAGCAGGGGTAGAACAAAAGGACACGAGGGAAGTACTAGAAGTGGAAATAAAGAGCCAGAGGCGTACAGACCCCTCCATCCATCACAGGGGATATCAAACAAGCTGCAAATGTGAACTCTCTTTGGGATCATCTGTTCCTAAGAAGTATTTAAAGGAAATATGGGAAGTATACTTGTTTGGTTTCATACTGTGAGTCAGATGAGGAAATGGACACAATTAATCTCTGTGGGTCCTATAGTGATCCCAGTGTAGCGTAGCTTGGGACAAACACAGGAAGCAGGTGGATACAGTCTAACTTGATCAACTCCCAGTTGCACCTTTTGTATACAACACAGCTGAACGGGGCCTGTTGTCCCCAGAAGAATGACAAGATTGGTTGTTTGTTCCAAGCGGCCTTTTGTAGTTGTGCAAATTATGTCTTTGAGAAGCAAAAGCAGGTAGCATGAGGAGGAGGTCATGAATGGTTGGGTCATCAAAGTGTCTGACTTTCACACCGAAGGTCACCGTTCACATACCGTCCTCCAACTATGGGACACTTTGAAATGTTGTTTAGTTTGGGGACCTGTTGATAGAACAGGTGTAGAAGTAGCCAATTAAAAAAAATTAGGCAGCAGTTCTCTAACCAACTACCACTGGGTGCAGCCCGACCGCACCGTAAAAGTGACAGCTTTGCGCTCATACATACCTGCAAACAAACCCAGCTCAATCTTATCTCAGTTGGATTGGTGACTAATGTCCTAGGAAATAATACACAACTTACAATAAGTTAATGTTGGAGTTGTTTGTATAATTTACTGGTTTTCAGAGATTAGGAGTCTCCCCCAAACCTGACACGCCAGATGGTTTGTTACACTGAACTGTCGAGAAGCCGTAATTGGAAACTGTTTGGAAAGAGAGCACTTTCAAAAATACTAGGAAGGTGATTGGACGAGCTATCTGTCAATCAAACTATTGCTGAAGCCAGTCGGGAGAAGAGTGAAAACCTCTTTTCCATTGAGAAAAGCCTTCAGTTTCGTTCTCTCTTCTCTCTTTTTTCAATGAAGAGATACTCTCCAGTTCTGATAGAACTGATGCTATTGAAGCAGCCACGCTAACCTCTTCAGGAGCCGCCATTGTTGTTGAGAATGAACAGTCGCCTCTCCGTGTCACCTCATACACCTAAACCACGCCTTTAGCTGCCAGAAGCTCCTCACAGGATGCTGATTGGTCCACAAACTCATCACTTGAAGCCCGACAAGATGGATTTTTGTGGGATATGCTCCCTCGATTCTGGCTTGATCTTGTGACATCTTGAGAATCCAGCTGCCATGCAAGATAAGTCTCCCCCTGCTTCCAGTGTTTGCGCTAAGCGAGGATAAACACATCTATTTCTTGCCAGGTTCGGTACCATTGTTCCTGTAAAAACCTAAACCTGTGCTCAACAGTATCTTTATAGCCAGAGATGCTGCACAGAAGTATGATTGCCAGACAAAATAATTCCAGTACGTAACTCCCCCTAAAACCACAATTTCAAGTACAAGTCAATCTTAGCAGCCAGGATAGCTGTTTCCCCTTGGTTCCAGTCTTTATGCTAAGCTAGGCTAACCACATTATGACTCCTGCTCTGTACTGAACAAAAACATGAGATTGATATAGATCTTCTTATCTCACTCTCAGAGGGAAAACCAATATGCATACCCCAAAATGAAATATTCCTCTAAATGTCATACGCTGTATTTAATTCTTTTGGTGCACTTTTACACATTTGGGGGCGGTTATCAAGCCCCGAAAAGACTTGTGGCTTCCCTGAGATCTGTGATGAATGAAAATGACAGGGAGCTGGAGACACTTGTTGATAAAGACAGGTTATTGGACGAAGAGGGGGAGTGTTTTGACTTTGGATTGACCTCGGCTGAACCTGCCTAAACAGAGTCAGAAAGTTTGGGACTTTTTAAACAGGCAATCACACGTGATGACAACTGATTCATTAGGCCTCGAGCTTTGCCCAGAAATCCCCATAAAAAGACCTCGATCGAAGTCTCGTAGAAGCTCGTTAGGAGGGAAAATGTGGTCTCGCACACCAGAGCTCAAATAAAGACACAGCTGTCTGCAGCATGGCCTCCAACAATTTGGCCGCCGAATCGGATTCTTAATCAAATTATTTTTAGCTATGGCACATTTAATCCGCTGTTGTTTTATTCATTAGCCGTTCCACGAATTTATTGTGGCTCTGGCGGCCTCGCTGTCTCTCATCTCAGCCATTTCCCAGAGTGTAACACACACACATCTGGTCCCAATCAACGAGAGGCAGAGAATGCCTATTAGCAGCCTCTGGCGTAGGTACATTGTGAACAGTGGTGCCCCATCTCCCCTGGAGTTTCTGGTAGTCTTGAGCTGTATACGAGCTCTCACTCAGCTCGTTTGCCACGCCCTTAGTACCTGATTTCTTTAGGAGGGGAACAAAATGAACAGGAGTCATGGATTTGGGCCTTTTCTGGCAGCGCTGGAGGTAAGGAGCCCCCGCTGTGAGCAGAGAAGAGATTTACGGCACAGAAACGCAGAGCCTCAGCGGAGTTAATCACATTAAACCCAAGTATGTGTCGTGTTTGTGGATATGCAAAGCAATAATGACTCATTGTTCCAAACAAAAAAAGCTGTGATAATTACGCTAATTTATGACCATCCCCTGTTAGGCCTTTTTATGTTCTTCATAAACAATTACATAAAACTGATTTGATTATTTTCAAAATCAGATTTTATTACTGGATTGGATATAAAACAATACAAATGTTGGGGTGAAACAAAAGGTCATACATTCTACAGAGAGCTCCAAATAGATGAATAGAAAGCATTCCTGTAAACAAGCTTTTATTAAAAGTAGCAGCCAGTTGGTAAAAGATCCCCGATGCTGTTTTGTCTTTGATACATCTGTTGGGATTTGAAAGTGTTTTAACTTGTTTTTGAGTAGAGAATCAGCAGGGTGGAACGATTGTGAATACATGATGAGAAACATCATGAAGGGAATCCAAAGAACGAAAGTGGTGATGAACTCTCGACCCCCGAAAACACAATCATGACCAAAACCACAACCACCATCATACACATATTCATTCCACCTAACCCTGAGAGGACAGGACAAAATGTCCTCGCTTTCTTCAAAAAGTCCTCATTTAAAAAAAATAAACACAACACATTCCAAAAGTGTCTTCACTTCATAGAATGTCCACAATTTGCAAAAAAATCCTCACTTTCTTAAAACACATTTTGTCGTCACATTCCCAATATGTACCCACTTTTTCAAAAATGTACTTATTTTCATGAAATATTCTGAATTTCCAAAAATATCCCCACTATGCCTCCACTTTTCAGATTTTACCAAAAATATCATCACTTTTCAAAAATGTCCTCACTTTGTCCTCGTTCCCCGAAATGTCCTCACTTAACCACAAATGTCCTCATGTTCCAAAATGTCCTTACATTTGCAATTGGTCCCCGCTTTTCCAAAATTGTCCTATTAAAAAAAAAATGACATTACTTTCCAAAATTGTCTTCGTAATCCAACAATATCTTCCCTCTCGGAAATATCCTCACTCTGTCCTCGTGTTTCCAAACTAGCCAGACTTCCTGATATGTCCCTACTTTCCCAGAAATTGTCCTTACTTTTATGAAATGTTCTTAATTTCCCAAAATATCCCCAATATGTTCTAATTTTTCAGATTGTCTTTACCAAAAATGTCTTCGCTTTTGATAAATGTCCTCGCTTTACCAAAAATGTCGTCATGTTCCAAATGTCCTCGCTTTGCAATTAATCCCCATTTTTCCATAATTGTCCTGATTTTTTTTTTTTAATGCCTTTACTTTCCAAAAATTGATTGTCCTTATGATCCAACAATGTCTTCCCTCTTGGAAATATCCTCACTTTGTCCTTGTGTTTTCAAAATATCCTCACTTTCTAATATGTTTCTACTTTTCTAGAAATTGTCCTTATGTCCATAAAATGTCCCTAATTTCCAAAAATATCCCCACTATGTCCTTCCTTTACCAAAAAACTCACTTTCAAAAAGTTCAAAAATGCCTTTACTTTACATAAACGTCCTTACATTCCAAAAGGTCTTTATTTTTCAAAATGTCCACACTTTCCTTAAACATCCTCACTTTGTCATCATGTACCAAGGTTCCTCATTTTCTTACATCCTTCCTAAGTTATTGTCACAAAACTAGAAAAAACTCAACGTTTTTACTGTAAGTAATTTCAGTTTCATACATTTTACTGCCACATTTTCTACTTCAATAGAAAAACTAAAAGTGTTTTAATTGTAACTGAGTATCTTTTGTATTGTTGAATTGCTGCTTGTAGCTTCCATAAAGGAGTACATCTTCTACAGCTGCTTCTTGCTGAACAAGAATCAGAAAATGGTATCTGAGGAGATGGTACACTGGAGGGTACGATGTAAATTGTCTCTCTCTCACACACACACACACACACACTGATCAAGACATCCTCCCACAAACACACAGTTAATCAGATCCAGGGACCGAGTCTCGAGCTATTCCCCTCAGAAACCGCCTCCAAAATTTTGTGGGCCTGATTCTAAACATCCCGACGCTTTTTGCTCTGGGTGACAGATTCCTGAGCTGCAGCATCAAACCACAACAGGCCCAGCTGATACCGGGGGACTGGGAACATGGTGGTCTGATGCCATGGGAACCAGTTACAAAAATCAGCACACGCACACATATTCATACTGGTACACAGGCATACAATAGACACAAACAAGTACAGATCATGTGTACTGTACATACGCTAAAAATGCGAACTCACGCACTCATGTAAGAAGGGCTTAAAATACGTGGTTACATTAATACATTGACCATGTGACAAAGCTCAGAGGACAAACATGGCAACAGAATGAAATGTGAGGTTGTGGTTCTGTTTGTTTTTCAAATGTCATTGTGTGGCAGGTGACACGGACCGGGAAAGGAGAGGGGAAACCATGAGGGAGGGTTGCCGATACAGGGCTACCTGCAGGAGGAACTTTGATTGTGGCATTGATTCAGGCCGGTGGAGCGAGGCAGGTGCACACCTCATTGCATGTGGCAGGCAGGGAACGAGAGAGCAGCAACAACGGGTAGGCCTAAGACGGGTATCTTTGTGTATTGTTTTATGCTGTCGGGTTTGAATATGTGTGACATGTCTTGTGTTCATGTATTTCAGACCTGTTTCCCTGCTGCGTTGAAGGCGACTGGTAGTCGGTAGGAAAGTAGATCGACGTACCGGGCAAAAAGATCTGGGTATTGCCCTCGGGACGGACTTGTTTCTTTTCTTTATTTTTGTTGTTTGTCAATCCGCCTGCTTCCCACAGTGTATAACCTTACTCAGGTTGAATCCCAGTCAGACAGCCAGGGCAGGCTTAAGGTGGGGGGTGGTTTTCAAATCGTTTGCAGCGAAATCAATCACATATGATTTATAGATGTGTGAATTCACTTAGCGTGTTAACGCCTTGATTTGCAGTGTATACCTGTGTGTAATTCAGCCCTGCCTTGTTAGTGTAGCTGGGGTTAAAACAGGGAGTAGGTTACAGTGGGGGATATGAATTGTAAAGTTAAATTTCTGTAATTAAGATACACCTCGATTGTCATTCCTTAGCCAGCACTTGTGGTGGGTGTTACAATTGTGTTACATTTCTCTAGTGTTTCTACTTGTAGGAACTTATAGGTAGTTTTTAGGCAAGGAAAGTAGTTGCTGTTTGGTTTCTGCTGCCGCGTGTCTCAAACTACCAGTCCTCGGGCCAAGCGTCTTTAAGGTACAGGAAGTTCACACTACAAGTTGTCAGTTTGCAGTACTGTTCATACTACACAACTTGCCGTCTTGTAAGCGGGAGTCTTTAAGTCGTTGTGGTTTTCACACTACGTGACTGACCAGTGACAGGTGGTCACACACTACAAGATCTTTCACCGGGAGGAATCCCTGATGAGGTCTCCAAACTACGTTTTGCCACGAAAACACACGCGAAAATTACACGGTAAATGGCGTGATAACATACGCGAGACACATTGCTGATGTTGTCGTTGGCACATGTTCACAAAATAGCCTGTTTCCACTCTTTTTTTACTATTTATTCCTCTAGATGCAACAACTTTGCTCCATGTTACAAATGTAACACATACAGTGAGTTCCTCTTGTTACAGGCGACCCCTCCTCCCCCTGGTTTCCCCTCAACCCGTGTCTTGCGCTCTAATTGGCTGTAGCTCATGTCCGGAGTCCCCGACAGGTCCAGATTTTTAGCATGCTAGATATCTGCAAAATCTGCAATCAACGCTAAAGTGGTGTGTAGTAGTGTGAACTATATCTAGGGCTGTCAAAGTTAACCTGATAATAACGCAAAGTCGTTTTAACGCCACTAAATTCTTTAATGCATTAACGTAATTGATTTCCCGGAGGTTGTACCGGGCTCAGTTTTAAAGCTAGAGTGAAGATACTGGTATCACATAAAACTAAAAAAACTGAGGAATCCATTGTCACCATGTCATACTAGCTCGTCGGGAAGGAGGTTAAATAAGGCTTCAGATTTTGGCAAGGAAAAACTGGCATGGCCATTTTCAAAGGGGTCCCTTGACCTCTGACCTCAAGATATGTGAATGAAAATGGGTTCTATGGGTACCCACGAGTCTCCCCTTTACAGACATGCCCACTTTATGATCATCACATGCAGTTCGGGGGCAAGTCATAGTCAAGTCAGCACACTGACACACTGACAGCTGTTGTTGTCTGTTGGGCTGCAGTTTGCCATGTTATGATTTGAGCATATGTTTTATACTAAATGCAGTACCTGTGAGGGTTTCTGGACAATATTTGTCATTGTTTTGTGTTGATAATTGATTTCCAATAATAAATATATACATACATTTGCATAAAGCAGCATATTTGTCCACTCCCATGGTTGATAAGAATACATATTAAGTACATTTTGAACAGATAAAAAATGTGTGATTAATTTGCAATTAATCATGATTAATCCTGGACAATCATGCAATTAATCGCGATTAAATATTTTAATCGATTGACAGCCCTAACTAAAATATATCACAAAAACAAAAAAAAAATCAGGGTTGCAGACCACATCTGATTGTTTCAACAATCCAAATAGGTTTGGTGTGTTTCGTACTTATTGACGGCAGTTTCCCTGGTTGGAGAAACACCAGAGCTCTGCAGGCGACATTAAGAACGGGGACATTTCAGAACAATGCCGTATATTGTTCTTGTTTTTTGATTGGCATGACAAGCGATGAGCTAACTGCTCCTCCCACAGCTTCTGCCAAATGAAAATGACATTAGCAGGGACAGGTCGTCACTCGTTTGTGATTGGTCAGGGCAATATAGCCACCCCTCCCACTCACAAATAAAAAAACACAATGTCAGACTGGACAAATAAGGCAAACAACAAAAAGCAAATTCTGTCAAATTATCGGGCTAGAAGAAATTTACTTTAACCCCGAGGAGCAACTGTTTGTGAAAGTCAAAACGCTATTGGCTAGAAAGCAGCTATTTGCTACTTAGACACATACTGTTTAATATAAAGTGAACTGACGTTGTTCAGTTATGTGAGAAAATAATGTCCATATGGACTCTGATCCCTTTGTGTGAACAGCTTTAAAGTCTCCGCCATCTTCACATGGAGTAGTCAAGCACAATAGACGGCGGAGTAATTTGATTTCTGCCGTTTGTTTATCTAATTTGAGTTACAGCCTCATAAATGTATCTGCTGTCGCCACCGCAGCACTTTTTCTTAACGCCCGTCTAAATTTATTCATGAAATGAGGCGTTTGAATCTGCGGCCAAGCTCTTTCATCAGTGAGTTTGTTGGTGTTGATCGTTTCTCAAAGAGCTTCTCCCTCTCTGCGTCTGTCTCTGTCTCTTGGTGACATGATTACCACGGCACCACATCAGAGCGCCGCCGCTGTTATATGTCCCACATTTAACGTAAACACGAGCAGTTGCCATGGCGAGGCTGGCAGAGCTGCCCCTTTCGAGCCCACTTTCTTTCCTATCATCATCATTATCAGGCACCTCAAACGTTACGCAACACTCTGCTTTCCGCCGCAGCGCCCGCCAGAGCTACACACAACCCTTACTTATTATTTATGTCAATCAAATACTCCTGATACGACTTCAACCCAGTGGGTACCAGACTTCCCAAATGTCATGCAGGTTCTGGTTTGATCATGTCCCTGAGTCTGAGTCACTGCTCCAGCTGATGTGACCTGAGCTGACTCCATCGCATGCTTTCACTCGTTAGGACCTGTCCACACTAATGTTCTAAAGTTCTTTTCCATACTTTGCATTTTCACATTGTTTTCTAGACGTTCCAAACAACTAAATCTCCTCTCTGTACTTTCATCAGCATCTGGTACAAACATGGTCCGTTCGTCTTCGTGGTCTCTCGGCAGGATGAAGCTTTGTTCTGTCTCGTCCGACTCCCTCTGTGATCTTATTTAGTTTTTAAATGCAACCAATCACACAGTACAGGTGTTGCCAATAATGTCTGATATGTCTGTGGTTGACTATCGTACATCAGCGAAGCCCATGCGCACTACTGTTTTTGAAACAACGTGTCGTTTAACTTGCACGGCAGCTGGATTCTCGCGAAGTCACGTGATCACGCGAGAATAACATATGGATCACATATCCGACACTTTCTCACTCCCAACTCGTCAAATACCGCCGCTTGGTCAGTGCCCGTCAGCATTGGAGTACGGGTTACCCCTCTTGCATTACTTTTGGACGGACCAGGGACGGCGTGTCAATATGCGTTCGTTACATGCATAGTGTTCTTTCAAAATAAACTTGCGTTTTCACAGGAAGTTAGGTTTAGGCAACACAACCACTTAGTTAGGGTTAGGAAACGGTCGTGGTTGGCGTTAACTTCACTGACTAGCGACTCACGGTACTGACGATACCGATGAGTCACATGACTAAAGACTGATGTGACCAAATACCGTAAATTCCGGACTATAAGCCGCTACTTTTTTCCCACGCTTTGAACCCTGCGGCTTATACAATGATGCGGCTAATCTAAAGAGTTTTACGGGCTAACGGCCCAGCTAAAAAGCACTGCTCGTTTTGGACAGCACAAATTCACCTCGAGACGAAAGTGACACTGAGAGCGACAACAACAGAGAGACTGAGAAAGTGTGTGATGGAGTCATTCTGAGGCTGTTCAACTCCGACACTGAAGAAGACGACTTCAATGGTTTCAGTGCGCAGGAGGAAGATGAACATAGCGATCAGTGACTTTTCTGGTAGGCTAACGGGCTACGGCTAGTAGGCTGGTTATTTTTCAAACCAGTAGTGTTATTGCCATGTTACGTTACTGTCGTTTTACTGCGGTGTTACAGGCATTGTTCAGAAAACAAGCATTTCGTTAATTAAAAAAAATTAAAAAAAACTTTATTTGTACCATCTTTCTGTGTAAATATCTCATGTTACAACGTGGACACCTGCGGCTTATAGATAAGTGCGGCTTATATATGTACAATTTTTTTTTTCTTTTTAAATTTAGTTGGTGCGGCTTATATTCAGGTGCGCTTAATAGTCCGTAATTTACGGTAAGTCAACTTTTAGTTTCACACGGGACATGAACAGCGGTCTCCTGGTTGAAAGTCTTGTATCGGATTGACCCATCCTGCCCTCAACGGACTCTCGCTGTGTTAATACTACGTTACTTGCTCTGACCGTCAAATAACGCCACGTGTGGGTTTACATTGGAGTTAGTTGAAAGCCCGGTTCGTCACATACTGTTGCTTCGCTCTTCTCCCGACTGGCTTCGGCAAGAGTTTGATTGACAGATGGTTCATCCAATCACCTCCCAAGTACTTTTTGAAAGTGCCTGCCCTTCCAAACAGTTTCCTAATGATGACCATCTCAGATGGTTGAAGCGTGAATTCTCTTAACTAACAAGGCCATCACAGCACGCACTTCGGCAAAAAACTTTATGCTTTAGCCGAGTTGAATCTGGCTGAACTTTAGCTGTAACTCAACGTGACGTCATCCGGCAGGGCTCCACATTCCTGGTCGATTACTTAGCAATGTGAAAGGTTTAATTCTACTGCCTACCTGGCAAAGAAAAAGATGCATTCCTACATTTATCTGCATTAGTGTGAACGTGGCCTTATTTGCTAACTGTTGCACCTTTTTCTCTTTTACACCCTTGAACATTACTCTCTCTCGCTTTCAGCCTCTTTTCTCTCATCACACAGGTCCCCTGGAGCCCCGTTAACAAGCATGTGTTTGTAATTACATCCCTCTAGCCACCAGTGACATAGAGGTGCCCTGGCACAGAATCACTGGCAGCCAGTGCCTCCGCCTTAATGTTTGTGCC
>CAKALG010043446.1:0-11332 GCA_916700815.1 Helicolenus hilgendorfi
TCTTGTGAAGTGACGGGGCTCCGCAGCGAGAAACGTTATCGTCTCCGACCGGGTGTCGGTGTCTCCTCTGTTTCCTCCGCAGTCGCGGTTGGGAGGCTGAAGCAGGAAAAGCCAACACTAGGATCAGAAGTGATTCATGGAGAGTCCTCCGTCTGGTCAGCTGAAATATAGAGTGATATTGTGGTTTTATCTGACGTGTGTCGCCTCACTGTTTTGAGCGATGCTCGTTCATGTCTATGTAGAGCGAGCATAAGCGCGAGCCCGACGCTGACTTTTATTGACTTAACGGCCACAGGTGTCGCTGTTCTTACAAACAGTCCCTTTAACATAAAAATGCTTTTGCAGTGTACGTATGATTTTGCTATTTTCATTCTTTAAAAGTCATCAGAATGCAGGAAACAAAGTCTCTGAGACACAAAAAAAACCCCTGCTTTCAATTTGATATCCTCCCTATTTTTGAGGTCTCGAGGTTGGCAAGTATGCCGAAACCTAAGCAAGTGTTTTTTGTTTAATTCACAACATTAAGCACGTCTTTACTGTGAGTGAAAAGTGATGCTGAGAGATCTGACAGAGGGTCAGTATGTGACGAGTTGAGATGAAAATGTGTTGGACATTAATGTGATAACCATTTGAAAATGTCACGTCCAACTCTCGTTATTGTCACATAAACCCCTCACGGTAGATAAACATAATGATCACTATATTCATGGCCATAACGTGTCATTTGGATTTACGAATTTAGGCACATCTCATCACGTTTTTTTTTAAGGCTGTGTTTCCTCCTCCAACCTCTCTTTATCCCAAGAATAATGGCTCATTTTCAACTGAATATTTTGATGTCAAAGAAAGAAAAATAACAAAAACAAAACAGACAAAAACATAATGGGAAAAGCTTGTCTCGAAGGAGGAGGACCTGGAGAGGTCAGAAAGAATGAGGCGTTGTTTAGCACCTTCCCTGCTTTAATACAAGGAGGCTGGAGAACAGCAGCCGCCGGTGAGCTCAGGTGAACGCTCGCCACAGGGGAAATAACACTCGCCTAAATCATGGAAAAGAGAGGGATGACAGGAAGGAAGGAGAGCATGAGGGATGGAGGAGTGGATGGAGATAAAGAAGATAAAGGAAGGCAGAGTGAGAGAGAGAAAAGAAGTAAGGCAGAGGAATGCACAAGAGAGGAGGAAAAGGAAAAGAGAAAATGTAGATTTACAAAGAGAAAAGTAATAAGAAAATAAAAAATGGAGTAAGGGCATGGAGAGGAGAGAAAAGAAACAAAAACAGAGAGAATAATGCAGAGGGTGTGCGAGAGAGAATAACAAGTAAAAAAACAGGAAAACAAAGACTGAACAAGTGAGATCAAAAGATGCAGAGACACAAAGATACAGAGAAAATACAAGGAATGAATTCATAAAGAAGAAAGACATGAGCCGAGAAAGGTCAAGACACAGAGGAATGAAACAGAAAAGAATAAATGTGGCAGAAAAATGACTGAAATGATGGAAATAAAAGCGAGCGCAAAAAAAGGAAAGGATTGAGAAGTCTGAAGAAATTTAAATCGGGCAGCAGAGAGCGGGCTGACGGAAATAGAGATGGACAGAGAGCAGCGGAGGGAAATCAGATAAATGTAGAAGAAAAGCAACGACAGAAATAAAGAATTGGATCGAGGGGAAAGAAGAGAGCGGGGGACAGAAATGATGAAGAAGATGTAGAGATGGAAACAGAAATAAAGAAAGAAGAGGTGAGCAGACTCGTAAATTAGGAGAAGCGATTAGAAGAAAATGTCAAAAGAGTGAATTTAGAAAGGCCGAGTGGAGGAGAGAGAAAGATAGAGAGACAGAGGGAAACTAAGTGAAACATCCCACAGGTGAGCACTGCAGGGAACGCAGGCCTTTTGTTAATGATGGTGTTAATTAACAGTGAGCGTGTGATGTGCTGATGCGGCACCTGTCATGGACGTTTATCATCTTCTTGTCCTCACGTTGCTGTTCATTTATTTATTTATTTATTTTTTTGCATTGTTCTTGTTTGATGCAGTTGTGCCTCCTGTATACTGCTGAGCCAGTGCTTTTTTTAGTTTATAATAATTATTATAGAATCCAGTAGGGGAAACGTTGCACAGACCTTAACTCTGAAACTAAGACTAAAATAACCGTAAATAGCTTCAACACATAATAAGACAAAACACTATAATTTAATTAGGGTGTCAACATAATAAAGCAAAAGTTTCTATCAGTTTGGAATTGTCCTTAAATCAGTATTAATAACGAGTAATATATATCTAATTCCCTAATTCTTGATTCTTAAACCCAACTCTGAACAGTATCTTTGACTTTTACATTAAAACACAAGACCCAACAAGGAGCAGAATGATAGTTTGCAGAGCCATGACATGAGAAATGAGACACGACATACAACATAACCACCACTTTATATTATAAAATACAGATGTTTCAGGTTTAGTTTTCCTGTGAAGCACTGCTTCCACTGAAATCACATGAAACAACCTGAAAAAAGACCTTTTCTTGAATGTCTGCCCGTCTTTACATGTGACCCTTTTCATGGCGTGACCACTGTACATCCTGAGCATCCGTGTCTGTATAATCGGAGCAGTCAATAGCCTGCCTCTGTGGGTGATTCAGCTTTTCTGCGTAACACGGCCTCGGGTCATCACTATATTCTCCTCTTTTATGTGATCTGGAAGAATCCGCGGACGGAGAGAGGCTGGAGGTGGACTGAATGCACTGAGTGGCTGCCTGAGACAGCAGCGCTGAGGGGGGTCACGTACTCACTGTGGTCAGAGGGACACACGTGAAACATACATGTGTGGCTTTTAAGCTGCATGCAGCTCTTTTCATCCTTAAAGTGCTGGCACATGAAGTCTCAGTTAAAGCTTTTGGTTTTTTCTCTGTTTTCAAGTCAGATAAGATCAAATCATTTCATCCGACTTCATGCTGTTACCAACATGTTTCTCACTGGTAAAAACTAATAATCATTAATCTCAATGCTCCAGAGACCACAACGCCGGACGCCTCGCTGTTGTGTTATTGTACGGCTGCCAGTTTATTGTAAAGCCGCCAATCCCAACGGAGGCATTTTCTGCCTTTTGTTCCGACGTCGTCCGTTTCTTCATCTTGCGCCAGACAGAAAGCTCTGCCAGATAGACTTCTGTCTGCAGGAGATAATTATTAGATGACCATCGCAAGAATTGGCCCAGTTCTAATAAACACTGCAGGGTTGGATTCATTGATAAGGAGGGAATATGCATACATCAAATAAGTCAAGTTTCAGAAGATGATTTTATGCTCAATTAACTGCCTCAGCATCTGTGAAGCCAATGCAAGTCCTCTAATGTTTCACCTTGATATTTATCTGGAAGCTTTTCTCCGTAAATCAATGCACTGCCAGGTGATATAATTACATTACATTTGTCTAATACAACAAATTTAATGATGACAAAACACCACCAAATACTATACTTTTAACCTCTTTTACCTGATGAACCTGGTACACTGGTTAGGCTGAGCTGTGTGTCAAAACACTGCATTGAAAAACTTCATAAAATGCTATGGTGGTCTTTTTTTTCGAACTGTTTCTAAAAGACGAGGCCTTAACCCTCCTGTTGTCTTCGGGTCAAATTTGACCCGTTTTCAAACTTCATTATGTCATAAATATGGATGTCTTTCACCTAATTGCCCCAAAATTACATGGATGGTTCACTTATGGTCTTTGCAAAAAAAAAATAATGACCACTACTTTCGTTGCATTATGGGTATTTTATTCAAAATTATAGCACCTGTGGTGGTGTCACACTGTCATTAAACATTTTTTTTTATTTTATAATATTTATAATATTCTGACTAAACTTTGACATATACCAGTCTGTGATAATCCATCAACATTATTCCTCCAATTTTGAGTATAGTCCAAATAATTAATAATTTCTGCATTTTTTCCTATAAAAATTAGGTTTAATTTCGTATAAATTAGGTTTATTGACCATGAATTCCCCCCAAAAAGTGATAAACTTGTGGTAATAAGTTGGAATGAAGTTGGCCAAAAAGGTTTAACACGGAATTGGGTGATCATTTATAATGTGTGCTTTAAAAACAGTCAAATCAGACCGGGTCAATTTTGACTCTGGAAAACAAAAGTAGCATGGTCGAAGGGAAGACAACAGGAGGGTTAATGCTACTAAAACAACACTCCAAGTTTATTTTATCCAAACAATATTTTAGGTACAAGATCAACGCAAAGGGTTAATGTTATTAGTAACAATGTCTGCTGTGCAAGACCCATTGCATCAGACAGTATCAGTTAACAGGTATTCACATCAGGAGGCACGTAGAGGTAGAGGTAAAGTCAAGTGAGGCAAAACAGTTTCATTTTAGTGTAGTATGACGGGCCATGCTGATTGTTAGCTCCATTCTTCTGATTAAAAGCTAACAGCGGCAGAGGAGACTGAAGGACAAGTAGTCGGCGCAGCCTTTCCGGGGTTCCGTTGTAAAAATCAGCCTTGATGGCTTCATTAGTCGGAGTGACCTGCGTGCCTCGACACGGATAAGCCTTATGCAGATGCGGCACAGGTCACGCTTTCTGCAGCTGCTGCAAAAACGCCCCGTATCAATCTCCATAAAGGAGACAACCCGGTAAGAGCCCCGCCATTCGGCATCTGGTGGTAACAGGAGCGTTATAAACCAACAAGCTGTCCACACAGAAGAGCAGTGATAAGACGGAAGAAGTCAAATTGGACTCTGATGAAGCAGAAGTGAACACGGTTAAGTTTTTGCTAGTGTAAGAAATTGTTTTCTGCCTGATCAACTGTACTTCTTGTCAACTGTTCTTGACTTATCATTTGTCTCGGATGCCAATTTGAGTACTTGACTTAAGCGTAACGTATTGCCTGGTTCTAGGAAATAAGACTTTAGCCAGTCTATTTCCTTGTTTTACTCACAGAACTAGTGATTGTGTGCAAAACCTACACTCAACACTGTGCATGAAAGATCTTAGACACAAACGGAGGACTGATGACGCTGGAAAACAGTCTTAGAAAATCACTAAATTGAAGAAATTGAACACTGTGACTGATTTCATTGTGAATAAGTAAATCCAATGTTGAGAAATGGGACTTTCCCAATAGCCCATGGTGGAAACAAGAAGAAATGGATTCAATTAAACCCCCCAAAACACCTTTAATACAGAAACAGATCCAGATGCATATGCAATCATGACGAAATATTTAGTTATAAAGTAGATAAACTGAAACACACGCACACACACACACATGCTGCAGTGAGGCAATTTCTCTCATGAATAATTCAGAGCAGATAAATTGAATTAAGACTGTGCTTGTGAAGCTATGTTGTACTAAGTGTGTGTGGGCTGGGTCAATGGGTCTAACTATTTATTCAGCAATGACTCCTCAAACAGACAGAAACAGGAAGAGGAGAGAGAGAGAGAGAGAGAGAGAGAGAGAAAGAGAGGGACAGTTGTGAGAACAGTTGAAGATCATCGTTACTAAACCAGGCTGTTCTCATCGCCTGCACTGTTCATAGCTATTACCTATGAAACGTAATGCACTGTAATTCGTATATATGGATGAATGGATGGGTCTAAAGATAAAAAATAAAAAAAGTCAACAATGATTTATTTGTCTTATTTAACTTACGTACTTAAGTTCCGACACTTCCGGAGTTATTTTAACCCAAACTACGATCTTTTCCTAAACCTAACTAAGTCGTTTTAAAAGGCTCTATGCATGTAATAAGTGGAAATTGACAAGTGTTGCTGGACATTTGGAGGAAAATTAATGATAAAGGGGATTAACTTACTAGTAAGATATCATACGAACCGTTGCATGAGAAGACGTTGACTAAAAAAATCTTCAAGAAACATTTTTGGGTAACAGAATGAAGCCTTTTTATTTATAGTGTAGTGTGTGTATTTGTATTTGTGCGTGCGTGTGTGTGTGTCTCATCTTTTTAAACCCACTTGATAAAATAAAGAGTTCTGTGCACCAGAGACTCCTCGGCAGACACTTTGATCAAAGTTAAGAGTCTACCGTTTTATTGACTGCAGTTTCTCCAAATACTTAATTATACCCAAGGAGGCGAGCGTGTGCGTGTGTTGGTGTGTGTGTGTGTGTTTGTGTGTTATGTGTGTGTGTTTGCAGTCGGGGGGTTATGCAGGAGGGAGTAGAGACTCAAATGGGAGCTTCCTCTGTGCCTCGAGGCAACTGTTGACTGTGGTGGAAAATATTGGACTCAGAAATAGCTGACGTTTCAGTGTGTCTTCAGCATGTGAACACACACACACACACACACACACACACACACAAACTCGCTGGCGGGCAAATGAGGATTGCTCTTATGTCATATGGCAAAGAGTCTTTCTTTCTTTTTGTACAAAAAGATCACAGACACACAAACGTGGACGTGCAGAAACACACAAACACTTGTTTTAGTCAGGAGGACATTGTATTGACATGAATTCACGATCGGCATTATGAGCTGTGCTCACAGTAAGACGGAGCGCATGCAGATCACAGTGCAGAGGAAAGGTGAAACATAGGTTTACGTCACCAATGTGCAGGTAGCACAAACCTGGTAGCACAAACCTAGTATCTCCGTCTGACTGTTGACGTTCTCTCACACGCCACAACGTTATCAAAGGGCATGATGAAGTGTAGTCTCTTCATCCCTCATATTCTGAAAGCTTTAGAATCAGAATCAGAATCAGAATCGTGTTTATTGCCAGGTGTAAGAGATTTACACTAGGAATTTGCTTTGGTGATGTTGGTGCAAGTAAACAGTATAACAGTATAAAACAAAGAATAGATAAAGACGTAAAATTAAATAGAATAATAAAAAAATTGAAATTCTAAGAATATACAATGTACAAAATAAGCTATAAACAAAAATAAACAAAAAATAAACATGATATAAACAGAGTGCAAATTGTATCTCTGCCCCATCTAGATGAATATATCTGACTTTTGAGTATTCCCCTTAAATTCATCAATCTGTTAATTTAATAAATAAGAATAATAATAATACATTTTATTTAGTGGCGCCTTTTTGGACACCTTACATGAATCAATTTAAAACAAGGACAGATAAAACAATATAAAAACAACAGGACATGACAGAGACATAATTGTACAGACACATAGGATGGGTGATGATGAGTACTAGAGAGAGTAGGCCAGTTTAAACTGTGTTGATCTTAGTCTGATTATGTCTTTAACTTCTTCATATTTGTCTAATATTTGCTCTTCCTTTGTAAAATGTGCCGCTCTGCTGACAGTCCATATTTGTGATTTGTTGTCATATGCTGCAAACCCCGCCCCCTTTCATGTGAACGCGCTCATAGCCAGATGGTGAAACCCTGAGTTGATTTACCGAGTTGATAACCACCGTCGTAGGACCGCTTAGCTCGTTTGTTTGGGTTAGTTCAGCCGGATAACGAGAAGATACTGCGGTGAACTCACTTCATAGTACAGACCTCAGCTCACACACACAATCCCCTTTTGTTGAGTGTGTGTGTGTGCACGAGGGCCGAGCCATGGGGAAATCAGTCTGAATCATTCCTTCACACTGCGACACACACATTATTCTCCAAACACAGAAATGTATAAAAAATACATCACATGCATAATGGACTACTTACGCACTCACACACTCACACCTCAAACAGCCTGCAACCTGATATAAAACAAAGATCATAATCCGTCTTTCCCTCGTTCTCCCTCACATTACACACACACACACACACACACACACACACACACACACACACAGACACAAGCCGGGGCATCAGGTGTGTGGATGTGGGTTATCCATCTGTGGTTGTGTATGTAGGTTGCCAGGCTAGAGGAAACAAATGAACACGGTGACTAATCCTGACAGAAACCACATGTTACGCAAGAAAACCGCTTCCCGTCTCTTTTCCGCTCCTCCAATTAGGGATGTACGAGTCTTTCCTCTCCTCTCTGTTCTTTCTTTCTTTCTTTCTTTCTTTCTTATATCATGTTTGTTCTCCTCCACTGCTGTTGTTGTCATTTTGTACGACCCAGAAAAGCAACATCTCTCTGTGATGGTTGAGATTCTAGTTTGTGCAAGATGTGCCTGCGCTTCCTAAAATAATCTACTCAGGGATGTGCTGTATATTTTAGGAAGTTAGGGAAGCGTTGCAAACTTTTTTTCTCGGATTTCCTAGAATGTGCGCCGTTCTGATCCCACGCCTGCTTGTCAGATTTCTGTGCCCGTCTCGGCTAATCAGCTGAATATTTGAGCAGAACGTGAGACACAGTGTAACTGCGCTGGATCAATATTGGCTGGTTAATCCTTGTTACACTGACAAGTCACACTTTTCATTACCTTCCACATTTTACATTAATCAGAGGGGATAACCATCACAAGGAAAGATCTGACACCGTAGACCAAATAATCAAATGGTTTCATTCGAGTGGTACGAGGACAAATCAGCTTGTTGTGGCTTTGTTTTGACACACTGGATTTATTTGTAGTTTTACTGATCTGATCTGGGGATACGGCAACATTACTCAAGCTTATTAGATCTCTAACAGAGCATGGATTGATGGGCAAAACAATATGTATAAGACCCAAATATTTTCTCAAGTAGATATTCTATGTATTTATCAATGATGGAGGCCAACTTTTACTCGCAATATATTTAAGTAAAACCTTTCTTTCCAAACAATATTTATTTTAAATTTGAAAAAAAAATATTTTCTTCCAGATGACATTTATTACATGACTAATAATGTTTTTAGTTTAATGTTAATGATGTCTTTAATATTTTGCTATAATGGTTGTATTTTACAGTAGTTTATTCTTGGGGTCTGCAGGGACCCAGTCAGTAGTCCTTGTATGTAGACCTATCATGATAACTAATTTGTTGGACGATATATTGTTCCATAAATAATAGCGATATAATTGTCATTTCATGACCATTTTATGACACCGATATAATGAAAATATATTAGCATAATAATGCAAGTGCACCCTTTCAAAGAGTAATTGACTTTTAAATATCAAGAATATTCAGACATTAGAATTGGAATGGGATTTTTTTTAATATCCTAAATAAATAAAACATAAATAAAATATAACCACACATCCAAAACAATAAATAAAATGGACTCTCAGGCTCTGTTAACAAAAAATGTGCAATGTGTGAATGATGATTGGTAACACATTGAGGACCAACAGTCTGACCTTTACAGCAAATCACTGCATAAGACTGCAGAGCATTAGTGATGATTGTCAAGAGAATTAAAGTAATGACACTGCTAATGCTTTTTATATGTGATTTTGTTTGAAGAATTTATTTATTTGCACATTTTTATTCAAAACTGATCCGTCTGGTCATCAATGGGGAAATAAATCTCCCATATATCTCATAAAAGTGCATAACCTGAATTTCATGTTCATCTGTAATAAAGCCTCCTCTCCGAAAGCAATGTAACATTAACATGTCTCCGTTTTAGTCCTGAATTATTCAAATACATTTTGCATAATTGCAACAAGGAATATTTTGGTGCCATGCATAATTAATGAATTCTGTCTTTAACTAAAGTTCCTAATTGTGTTATGTACAAACAGCAGATGGGAACACCACAGCAGGAGCCGTGTTAAGAGAGACAAAGCCGTCAAAGTAAACTTTTAATTGGATTCCCCCTGAACTGCGGACAACCATCGCACGGCAGGCTCATCGCTGGAGGATTCATTCAGTCACGTTCTTTCTACTCTGAGTTGTTTCCAACACAAATCAATTTTAAGGGAATACTCAAACAGAAATCTATGTTTTGAGCATCAAATCCTTATCTCCTGAAGTGTTTAAAGTTAGCTGTTGTTGCAGACATCCACGTTAGATTGAAACAATTAACGGCCTTGATATGGCCTTTAAGCAGAGCATTTTGTTTCTTTTAATAAAACAAAGCCACCATTGGAATTATTAAAACTGAGGTGAATCAAGCTGATTACAAAACCTATTCTTACTCCCAACTCGTCAAATACCGACACTTGGTCAGTGCCCCTCAGCGTCTGATACCGAGGCACCCTTTAGTGTCAGTAAGAGACGCACCAGGCTTTCAAATAACCAGTTTGAAGCAGGAAAAAATGCCCCTCTTATTCACATGTTGGTGTGTGTATCAGCCTATATCAGCAATCTATTTATTCATTATTTCTTTAAACATGTTATACTGTGTCAGTCATCATCAGCTGTGGTTTTATTGCTATATTATTATACTGGGCTAAGCATCTTCTATAGTAGGCCTATAATACTCCAATAATGATCCAACTGGAGCATTATAGGTGGTGTGTTTAGTGTTAATTGGTAAAGTGCTTCCCTTTGTTATTTCTAGCCCGTAGTAGGGTATCATTCAGGTCCCAGTCAGGATGCTCCTACGTATTATACAGAGACACGTTCTGGATTTCTACAGTGAATAAAATGTACTATGAGATATTGGGTTTGGCAGTTCTCGCTTAATAAGAGTTGAATGTTTTTTGACTTACACTATGCAATTTCACATCATTTTGGACCATTATTATTACTAGTTAAAGCATTATTTTTTTTATGTACACATATCACAGCCTTCTGAATATTTATTTTTTCTGGAAATGTTTGCCATGTAAAATTCTAAGCTTCCTAAGTTAATAAGTTAAATTTTAACTTATTAATTATTTTTGTTCACAAATAAAAAAGTTATGACAAACAGCTCACTAATTATTTTTGCAAAACGTGGACATGAACATTGTATTAATAAATTAAAGCACCCTCGTAATCCCCCCCACAGGTGAGTATCGGCCCACTTCAAGCACTGAAACTGACTCCAGTGTAAACCCATCTGCATCATTATTAGATGGTCAGAGCAACTGGTATAGTATAAAGTCTGCGATAGTCTGTTTAGAGCGGGTGGAAGTGGTGGTGGATGGGTCAAACAAACACAGGGCTTGTGCACGCACACTGTCTTGATTGACAGATGTGCGTATGCCGAAACACCAGTAGTGACCTCTGACTAACAAAGATGGAGGTGAAATAAAGTGAGAGAGAATCTCTAATATTAATTTGCAATGCAGACATACGCATTGGGCTGTGCAGTTAATAATCAAGAATAGAAAACTAGTGGCAGCAGTATTCATGCAGGACAGAGGCAGGAGGAATAATTGAAAGGAAGCTTTTACACCAGTCTCCACCATGCACCTCATATTAATTAACTCAGACAGCTGGGAAAGAGCATAATCGGCTGTGAATTACCTCTGTGGAGGTCACACTGTGACAGACAATAAAGATATTATCGGTGCTGTGTCAGGTGAG